>QGMF01000181.1:0-53598 GCA_007821475.1 Lachnellula arida
AACCCAAGTCCAACCAACTAATACTGTATATAGCTCAACCGCGAAAGACAGACACAGAATATCCAACATGAAGTTTTCCTTCCTTCATTTCTTTCCTTCTTCCCTTCCATCTAGCTTTCGCTCCATTCCATTCCATTCCATACATGCTATTATCCATGTACTACCTATACCTACCATTCCACTCCACTCCAGACTATCTATCAGATTTGACCGCTCGCTCAACTCCCTCTTACCTACCTATGCTACACAAATAAACAAAAGCAGCCCTCACTCACTCGCTCACTCACCCACCATCCAAGCTTAATTTCCATTCATATCCCACGCCACCTAACTACCCATCACCCTCCGCCTTTCCCCATCCCATCCCATCCCACCCACCTAGATACCTACAATAACAACTTTCTTTTATGGTTATAAACAGACAAGCAAGCCATACTCCATAAAACACTCTCTCCGTCTCGTGAATCCCAATCCCAGAATACATATCCCCCCCCCTCTCTCTTCAACCCTACAACCAAACCAAATCACTTTCCATGCATGCATACAAGCACGTCATATACTAAACTCGCGCACTGTTAGGCAAGAACCCTAACTAAGCCCCGCGCGACTTTAACCATCACATCACGCCCACATCACGCTCAGCTCTCGTACTTCTGCTTCCTGACTTCTGGATATACCACGACTTCCACAGACCACAGACCAGTTAACTAAACGAGTAATCTCATGTCTATATAAAAGTCCACGCTGCAGAATCGTCATTTGGACAATGTCATGTCATGTCACGTCATGGCTTGGTAGCGTACGTAGAGCCGACTGACTGCACCAGCCTAGCTGGACAATAAGGGATGGGTAGGAAAGTATATGTACAGTCACTAGAATGCTCGCGGGATAGCAGTTGGCGGGTAGAGAATGACTTGGCACGGCATGTTTTCTCAAGCTGTATGTTCAGGTAAAATAAAAAGGTATGGAAGTTACCAATTGGCATCATCACATGCTTCAAACGCATTTTCCTTCCTGATTCCTAATGGACAGGGATGCGTGGGCCAGCTTAGCCAATGGTGAGAAGGATTGTGACTGAGGCCATCCTGGACTTGCTTTTGCTGGTTGGAGAAAGAGCCAGGTCGTGGTTAGAGGGTTCAAATACACCCAAAATGAAAGCCAGGTACCTACAATGTTCAAAGAAAACAGACAAGGTAGGGGTCGCTTCAGGGAATCATCTTAGATGTTCGGATACCCAACATAAGATATCCCATTAGTAAACTACGCCAGCACAATCTGAAATCGAAACAATCTCTCCATAGACTACGCCCTATTGCTATTACACCGTACAAATGCGCATCCTATCTTCTCACTACCTGTCCACCCACCAACGCAACCCAAAAGAAGAGACACACCAGTAGCACGAGCACAGCCTATGATCCCGATCCACTCTTCGCAGCAGACAGAAAAAAGCGACACGCAACACACAAATATCTTGCAGAAAGACGCAGAGACGAGAAGAAATAGCGCAGGACAGAGTGAGAAGAATCCCCCATGCCCAAGATGTACCGCGAACCAAAAGGGATGAAGAGGTAGAATGGCCGGTCAGCGTTTGTGAGATAAAGGTGATGATGGGTTATGCGAGCATTGGGATGGCGCTCCGTAGACAACATGGTAGATCAAATGCCGTATGAGGAACCTTGAAACCATGTCTGCAAGCACAATATCCCGTTCTGGAAGCATCCTTACCACTCTAATACTGGTGAGGCCGTAGCAAGATAATTTCGATTCGCATTAGAGAAAGAGAAGGTCGATACTGGTAGCTTTACAAGACAATGCACTTCTTCTCCTTCTTCTTCTTGGTCAAGAGGGCGGCACGTGTGGCGTGTTCGAAAACCTCACGAACACCTTCATTCGTCTTTGCCGAACATTCTAGGTACTTGTAGGCACCAATCTTCTTGCGGACCTCCTCACCCTATATGCAATCGTCAGTGAGGTTCTTGTAATACTTGGTCCGTCGGGTTGATCTGCTCGAGGTTGTCGATTGCAGTAGGGGAAGGTAGTCTTACCTGCTCGGGGGTCACTGGCTTCTGGCTCGTCTTGTGGAGCTCTTCAATGGTCTTCTGGTCGTAACGGAGATCCTTCTTGCAGCCGACAAGAATTATTGGAAGGCCACTGCAGAAGTGCAGAACTTCAGAGATCCACTGTTTAAGCACGTGTCAGCATTGGCTTATCTGCGAGCTGGAAGCTCAGAGTGTTTGGAGCGAGCGTACCTTCTCCTGGACGTTATCGAGAGAATCGGGGGAGTCGACCGCGAAACAAATGAGGATGACGTGTGAATCGGGGTATGATAAAGGTCTCAAACGGTCATAATCTTCCTGTCCAGCCGTATCCCATAGGGCTAGCTCGACGTGCTTTCCATCAACCTCGACATCGGCAACGTAGTTCTCGAAGACAGTTGGGACGTAGACCTATGTGTCCGGACTGTTAGCATACGATTCCACAATATGTTTGAAACAAATTCCAGATTGTAGTGGAGCTATCTTGAAGGAGTTGACGCGATGTCGTAGAGGCGCAATGTTGCTGATTTCAAGAGTCTAGACTGAGATCGTACCTCTGGGAATGTGCCCTTGGAGAACACACTGTGTGCATGTTAGTATCATGGTTCCTCGAGGAGTGAATGGATCTGCGAAGCAGGCAGAGGTGCTGATGGGTGACTTACATCAACAAGCAAGTCTTACCACAGGCACCATCGCCTACAATGACAAGCTTTCGACGGATTTCCGCCATGTCGTCGGTCTAGGGATGAAGATGTGTAAGGGAGCGAAGGGGTCTGGGTAGACGTTGAAGTGTTGGTGGATTCGGGAAGGGGCAGGTTGTGGGTGGAAGATGGATTAAATGGAAGTTCAGTTGGTTGTGATGAGGTCGAAGTTGCAGGACAAGGCAAGGCAAGAGCAGAGCAACGGATGCTAGCGCGAGCGTGGGTGCCTTACGAGTTAGGCGACCGTATGCGTAAGGTCAGGGTCAGGGTCAAGTAATAAGGCAGTAGTGGTCGGCGGTCGGAGCGAGTGAGAACTCCTTTTGGGTGCTTTCGAGATTGATAATCTTTTGGATTTACGGAGAAGTGGATATGAGTACGCGGTTTATTGATTTATCGATTTATCGATGTAACAATTATAGCTTTGTTCTTGTAAAGTAAACATCGTTACCTGTGGTTTTTATACCTATTTCACGATGGTTTGCGGCAGCAGTGCAGTACAGGCAGGACCAGGACATTCACCAGATGCACGCATAAATAAAGTCCTGAATGATTCACAATCAATCAATTGCAAACAGGCAGTCACCACTTTGCCAAGTAAAGATAGCCAGTAATAATACACACAATTAACCCAGATACAGTATATTCCATTCCTGATTGCAGGTCCACGTTATTGCTTGCTGCTTCTTGCTTGTCTTGTCTGCTTGCTTGGCTAGTGCTAGCAATACTACCCTACTCGGTACCCACAAAAAGGCGACGACGACGACGATCTGTTACAGCTCACAGCTGCTCTACAACTACACTACCCGTAATTTATATTCAAGACCTTACAATATGCTACAGTAAATCATTAATCCAGAAGAACCTGGAATAGAATAAAAGAGCCAATGATAACAATAAAATGTTCCTGATGTTCTGATGTTCTTAGAGATACAACCAATAGCAAAGAGCCAGGCCACATCATTGAGGCGCAGTTGAGGCTGGAGCGTTCAGGACTTTCTTCCAGGACTCCCTTCCCTCTCGGGAGTCGGGACCACTTGGGGAAGTCGAATCAATAAAAGAATACCCATCTCAAGACCCAGCGTCACATGAAGAATATCGTATCTGATATCAGCAACTATTTCCATAGCTTGTGTCAGAAAGCCACAATCTTCATGTCATATTCCATTCCCCTCGTAAAAGATGAAGCCCCTTTTGATATCACGTGTCAACAGCACCACTGCCCCTTTCCAGTCTAGCGTGCCAAGTCCCCATCGAGCTCTAAATCCAAAAAGTTCAACACCATCTACAAATCACCCAACTCAGTCTCCAATCCCGCCCACCCTCTCTGCAAAATGCAGAAGGTAATAAAGCGAACCGTGCTAGCAGAACGCCAAGCAGCACGACGTTTAAAAAGCCGCAAAGAGAAGAACGCGCGCGACCATGCCAAAAACGCCCGCGATCAGAGGAACTATGTTCGCAAAGATGAGATGGACCATCTGAAGCAGGCCAGGTGGGATCGAAGAGAGGATTACGAATTGGGTCCGCTGGCTCCGAGGAGAGATGTGGGAGACTGGGCGGACAAGTGGGGGACTATCAATTCCATGAGGGCCAAGGGACAGGAGCTACAGCCCAGAGAGAAGGAGAAGATGTGGGAGCCTTGGGGAGGGAAGTTCCTCAATATCGTGGTGGGAGATAGAGTGGTGATATTAGATGGGAGGGACAAAGGGAAGATTGGTGTCATTAAGGCCCTGTCCAAAGAGGCTGCCGAGGTCACAGTGGGCGGACTGAACTTGGTAAGAGCTCCTCCAACTCATCACTTAAGACGATACTTACGCAGAACCTATAGATCGATGTCGAAATCCCAACATACATGATCGGCCCCGATAAACAAGATAAACGCCCCATCCGCACCATGGAAAAGCCAGTCTCTGTCAAATCTGTCCGTCTCGTCTATCCCCTCACCGACGCCGAGTCCGGTGTTACACGAGACGTAATCGTCAAAAAAGTCGTCACCTCCGGCATGTGGTTCGACAAGCACACAGGCAAGGCAACCTGGTCCCGTATCATACCCGGTCTTGACATCAAGATCCCTTGGCCCAAGAGGGAGAGCGTGAAGGACAAGGATGAGCCTGACGACACGCTGCGTATCGATGTCGAGACCAAGACTTTCGTGCCGACACTGTTGAGGCCGCCGATGCCGGGGTCTGTGATTGACGAGCTACGGAACAAGTTCTCTGTCTTCCGAACCAGACACGACCCTGAATATATTGCAGCCAAGGAAGAAGAGGACAGGCTAAAGGAAGAGAAGAAGAGGACGTCAAAGCAGATGCGGACACCGTTGAAGGAGGCCAATAGGCTAGAGAGGAAGGCCAAGAAGGCCCTGGGCAAGGGCAAGCTGACCGAGGATATGCTGGAGAAGATTGGAGAGCTGGTTGCTCAGAAGAGGCAGTTGGCTATGGAAGCAGCGGGGGTGTCGAAGGAGGGCACTGTGTCTGAGGAGCCGGTGACGGCTACCGCATGAGGACTTGTATGATATGTAAAAGAACGTTGTACTAATTGTACTGCATATAAAGCATTGGGGTCGGCGTTGCAAGATGTGTTAGAATGCAGAAAATCTAGACACCCATCACTTTCATCAAATGAAAATTATATTTTGTATACAGTACCAATCCATCCCCTTTCTATCTACCTACGTACTACCACCAAGCAGACTCAACTTCTCAAAGGCCTTCACAACCGGCATCTCCTTCTTTCTGCCAGTAGCCTCAATACTCTCCGCAAGCACAGCATACCCACCAACAGGTCTATAACCCTCTCCTCTCCCACCATCCCCATCCCCACCACCTTCACTCGTCTCCTCCCCACCCCCAAACACCTCCACCACACAAGCACCACACATCCCCACCACCTCCCCCATACTCCCCTCCACGGCCCTCGCCCGCTCCCACATGCCCCTCCGCACCAAGCCCTCCACCAACCGCCCCACCTCCCCCCTCACACTCTGCACCCGCTCAATAAGCCTGCCCACCGACGCAACCAGATACTCCTCCTCGTACACGCTCCCCTTCTTGCCCCGCGCCCTCTTGCGCTCCTCCCTCCGCCGGTTCTTGCTCGTGGCGCGCGACACCCCCGTGCCCGCCGTCCCGATACTCTGCTTACCCGTATACCGCGTATACATGCTACGGTTCGTGCTTAAATGCGACGACGCGGCCACGCTGACATCATCCGGCACATCGCCATCACCATCCGCATTCCCCGCCCGCTCACCCTCGTAGAACGCCAGCGGGTCCAGACGCGCCTTTTCCCTGAGTTCCCGGATCCGCGGTACTTGCGCCAGCAGCTGCGCTCGGCATTCCGCGAGCAGTTCTGTGGACGATGCTAGGGCGTTTGCGAGGCCCGGGTCGATGATCTGTTCTAGGAGCTCGGGACGCTGTTTCAGTGCCACGAGGTGCAGGGCCGAGGCGAAGAAGTAGCCTTTGCAGTATAGCCGTGCGGCGTGGTCAATCGAGGATAGGTAGTCTACTTGTATCGTGGCCGCGGCGAAATAGTCTTTGGAATCGACTAAGGCTTCTGAGAGCGTGGTAGCGAGGTCGGTAAGTGCTGCTGGGGCGATGGCGGGCGTTTGGGATAAGGCGCAGAAGAGGGTTTCGCGCCAGGATGAGGGGCCGGAGGATAGGTAGCAGGATGTTGCAGATGCGTAGTTTTGGAGGGATTCGTAGGCTAGTGCTGCTTCTTTGAATTGGGATTTTGATTCTAGGTGCTGGGCGTAGAGGTTTGTGAGCAGGGCGTGGCGGGACGGGTTGTAGCGGTAGAGAGATAGTGCCGCTTGGTATAGCGCATGCTTTTGTGTGTATGCTTGGAGTTCTGGGAAAGCATCGAGAGAATGTAGATGTGTGAGTGCCTTGGTGTTACGGCCTAGGTGATCGTCGATGGCGAAGCGGCGGCGGAGTTCGGGCATTTCGGAGAGGTTTTGCATAAACGGGAGATATTCGCGGGGGTCTTTTTGGGATTGTTGAGCAACTAGCAAGGTGAGAGCAAGATCATACAGACCGAGGGCGTTGTCGTAGAGCTTGTTGATATCGGCGAGGAAGCAGATGTGTTCTACGGCTTTGTCGGCCATCGTTTCGTCCGTCTTCATAAGTTGGGCTACGACTTGGAGGCCGTCGTCAAGCGCTGGGGGTGATTTGCAGACGTTGGCTGTTATTATGTTTTGCAGGTTTGTGGCAGTTCGAGTTTTCAAGACTTCGAGAACAGCATCACAGATCTTGTTGACCTTTGAAGACTTAACAAGACCTGATTCTTGAGATACAACTCCATTGGTCCCAATGGCAGCAGAGGGGTTTTCGAGTTCTGAAGCCACTCGAGTCTCTTTATACATAAGTTGAGTGACATCCTCATCTCTAGCACATTATTAGTTGATTTCGACAGACAATGAAGCTGAGCGTACCTTAAAGATGAGAGAAAGAGGTCAATATATGTGACCTTCTTAACTTGATCAATGAATAGAGCAACGTTGGCTAAAAACTGTTCTGGTGCATGGTCATATAGAATGTTCATGTCGACTCTTTGAGTTCGGCAATGAGTAAAAGCTCTTCGGTAATTCTTTTCATCTATGAGCTTTCGAATACCAGCAAGAACCATTGCTCGAGGAAATATCGTCTCCAGGTTTCCTCTGGGCATTTGCAGGACAAGACTGAGGGAAGTAGGCATTGCCGTGACAAGCCGAGCTCCACGCTCCACGCTTCTACACCGTTCGTCCTTCTCCGGATCATCTGGTGGAACCTCGAGATCTATTACAAATTAGCTCTAAACCCATGCAGTAGAAGCGGAGCACAATACCATTGACGTCCGTGATATGTACAAGTTTGATTAGGTGAGTAGTGGTCGTAAATATGAGGTGAGCTGGCGTAGTGAGGAAAGATGTGCAATTCTTGACCAGCAAACGAGAATTTGCATATAGGTGGCCATTAACGGACATACCAAAAGCAATTTGGTCATCCCCATGGGGCACTATATCGATCCAAGGGAGATACATAGGAAAGTTGCAATGTGAGAGGCTATGCTCTCCAAATGCCAGGCTGTGCAAATCACCCGAGCTTCCCTGCACGAATGGATGATTTAACCCATCTTGATAAAAGCTAGATAATGTGCGGATGATTGTGTCCATCCCAGGGCCAGAAGGGACATCTTCCATTCTACCAGTTTCCTCGTTGAAACCATATCGTTTGACTGTTGATTTCGAACCATTTGGCATCGAAACCAAAGCACCATTGTTGTCAGCAAAGGATATTTGCTGGTACATAGTACTATTAGATTCTGTCTTATCGAAGGTGACACGTCCAGTAAGTAAGGGAGAGTCAGAGGAGGCCTCGGTGCCCTTTGATTCGAATATCGAGATACCTTGCTGATGCAAAACCGCAATCAATGAAGCATCGGCATTGAAAGCAACATCGATAACATTGGTTTGCACTGTCAATTCATGTAAATCCATTGGCGGTGGTATGTTGGCAGTCCGCAAAGGGGTGACTTTGAGGGATTGGCCATCTATGACAGCCACCACCCCGAAGTCATGAGGAGGTGCTGTCGAACTACGAGCAATAGTGAAAATGTATTCCGCTACATTGACAGAGTCTAGCAGAAGATCAGCTGTTGGCTTCTTAATTTGGAGAAGAAATATCACCTGAAGCTGCAGTCATAAGCTGCAAAGGCTTTTCCGGATGCCATACCAAAGGAGCCGTGGGCAGCAAACCAGTCTGGCTATTCTTAATCTCCTGCTTCAAATACCAATGGTAGTTACCCATTGTCCATAATTGAGTGCAGTCACTCATCACGACTGCTAATACCGTCGAATCAGAATTCCATGACAAATTGATATGCTGTCCAGGCAACTGCATTTGCTCAGGGGTAAGTCGAAGGCTGAATTGACCGTGCCGTAAACCATTTCTCTCAAAGAAGACAACATCAATACGGCTCTCGAGTCGTTGGATTCCAGCAATGAGGTTTCCGACAGGTCTCCAACTCAAAGCACCCTCCAAACCATCAACTGGCTCACTGACGCTATCGAGAACTCCTTCTCGGGAGTACACTCGAATTAGTCGTCTCGAGTTGCCTTCAATAGTTGAAATAGCAAGATAAGCGCCATCTCCTCTCCAACTGATGGCGGCTGTCAAGTCGTCGTTGGGACTCAGTACACCTTCATCGACTTTTTCTGGCATCGTAGGATCTCGCAACGCCTTGGCTCCCTTGCCCTGAAACTGTGTCTCTTTTTTACCCCAACCAACAGAAACATGATTCGAAGCTTTGAGATCCTCAGTAGTCATGGTGACATCGGTAATTCCATCAAAGCTTCGGCTCATAAAGACAACAGTATCTGCCTTGGTAGTGATAGCAAGAAGTTCCTCGTCAGGTGCCCATTTCGCAGCTGTAATACCAGCATCGACTGACCCCACTATCTCAATTCGATCCTCTCCTGGCATAGGCTCCTCTCTCACGACAACAATATCTCCGCCGGCCAAGACGAGACATGCTGTCAGACTGTCTCCGAAATAGTGGAGGCTGAGGACTTGGTCACAAGCAAGTTCTGGATTTGGACATAGCGCGTCCCAAGATGTAATGACGGTAAACTCTCTAACTTTCATCAGCAACGGTTTGAAACCTTTAAAAACATTAATTATATTTACTGTGCTTCTGGTTTTGTTACGACCCTCACAAGCTCTATAAGTGCGTTACTTTCGGTTGGACCAAAAGTGCACAAGACGGAGTCATTAGCAAGATCCCAAGTCGCAGCCGTCAAAGGCCTTCCTTCGAACTGAGATGGAGGACTCCATTGCTCGTATCGAGTATTCCTCAGATTGCGCATCTTCGCCCCTCGAAATTCAAAATGTAGTCGTCCAATATCATTTTCTTTACGCTCGCCGAATCCTTGCAGCTGGTGCAGCTTTCACAAGACAAGAACATTTTTTATACTGCGCACAGACCATTCTGCGAGTCGTGCAATCCTTTTCCAGCCCAGAACCAGATTCGGAAGCTCCCGCTCCCCTCCCCTCCATCAAGGAAATCACCTCACCTCACTCTCGAAATCAACTCACTTTCAAAATCACCTTATTTTCTTCTCGCATTATAAAGGTTCTATAATCCCACGAAAAGCACACACATCAATCACCCGCACAAAAAATGGACGCAGCTTATAACCAACACTCGCCGTACGGCCGTCACCAAAGCAGTCGCTCCTCCACCAACCTCCACCACCTAACCCTCGCGCCCCTCACCTCACGGCTCCCCATCACAGACCTCCCAGACACCTCCTACATCGAAGGCCGCTCCGCGCCCACCACGCCCTCAATCCTCTCACGTTCTTCTGCGCGAAAACCGCACCATGCATCCATTCCAAAAAGCAAATCGAGCACGCATCTCCTGACACAACCTCGGTCCGGTGCATCGACGCCCGCGCCGGGGGGCACGAAGCTGAAAAGGGCGCTTCATAGTGAGGAGGTGCAGCTGGAGAGGAATGATTCGGATTGGCTCTTGCGAGCTGGTGCTATGATTTCGTCTTCTGCGAGAGAGTCAAAAGGACAAGCGTGGTTGGTTAGTAGGGCGAGTTCTACGAGTCTAACGGCTCAGAGAGACGAGGAGGATGAGGAGCTGGCTAGGGAACGGGAGGTGGTCAGCAGGAGGGGGAGTAGGAGGGGGAGCACGGTGGGGAGTTTTGATGCAGATGATGAGTTTAGTCCTGTTACTACGAGGAGGAGTTTGTCTTTCGGGGTGATGACAGGGACGGGGAGTAGGCCATTGAGTCGCTTTCCTAGTCGAGGGAATAGTAGGAGAGGGAGTAAGGCTCAGTTGTTTACGCCTCTAAATATTGAAAGAGAAGGTTATTTTGATCACAGGCATTTCGCTCAGGAGACCTTCATTGCTGAACCTGATTTTGTGGATGTTGAAGAGGAAGGCTATGAGAACCCAGATGAGGCCAGGGAGGATGATGCGGTGGTCAGGAAGCTGGCTAGCACGAGTAGTAACGGGCTTGGTGGTTGGGTTGAGAGGATGTTGGGATGGAGTTTGTTTGCTGTCGATGAAGATGGAGAAGAGACGGAAACAGACACACCGGACGAGAAGGCAGAAGACTCGGAAATCTCTTCAAGAACATGGAGACGAACAATTTATGGTGGTACAGAATCACCAGCAGCAGATGTAATGCCTCCACTCCGAGACGAAGAAGCAGGAGGTTGGCAAGACGCAGCTTGGTTGTTAAGCGTGGCAACAAAAGTTATCTTGTAGCTGGTTGCAGGCGTCGGTTTCACGTTTTAATCAGCAAAAGTAAGAATAAATGCGGCGTTAAAGTCAATTCTCATTTGATAAGCTTGTTGATTTTTGAGCTCTCTGATGGCCCGTTACCAAAAACCAGACGCCTTGCTTGCTTAATTGGCTTTCAGTGCTCCGAAATTGTCTTACCATTCATATACATTCTCTTCAGCCCAGAGCCTTTCAACTCTCATACAACTCCCCCAAGCCCCGCCAATTGGAAGTCCTAGCGGCATTATTGTTCCTCATTACTCCGTACTTGTAAATTGTTTCTTCACAGGCCGCTCTCGCAAAATCACATTCTCGTCGTTTTCGTGCTCCTCCCTTTTTCGCTTCGTCGTGTTCGCTGGCGCTGCTGTTTTGACCCCCTCGAGCTCTGCAACAGTTTTCGGGTCCATGTTGTGAAATGTTGCTGCCAATGGGGGTGCGGCCGTTACTGCTCCCCAAGTACCGGCCCAAGGCAGAGTCTGTGATACTTATTAGCACCTTACTCAATGACTGGATAACAAAATTGCTTACTCTATGAAGTTTGCGGCCTAGCTGTCCCAAACCGGCATGTACACTGAATATGGGCCCTTGAAGCGCTGATGAAGACCTGCTGGCTTTGTAGTCTTCGAGCCGTGCTAACCATTGTCCCATGGGTGATGGGAAAGATATCATCGAATCTGATGGAGGCGCTAACGGGGGTGTACTGTCATTGGCTCGTGCATTGGGCATAGGCATTTGAAGCGTTGATGGAGATCTTCTTGCTTTGTAAGTTTCAAGCCCTGCTAACCATTCTTTCGCAAACGAAGGGGGTTTGCTAATCGACCCCAACAGGGGTACCAAAGGTGGTTTGCTGCCGTCGGCTTGTGCTGGTGATGGAATGAAATTGGGGCGAACATCATTCTCAGACGGCAATCCTGGCTTCTTGTTCTCGGAAGATCTTGGCAATTGCATCACAGCTGGAGATGGGACGTCAATGACTTGTTTGGTGGGTTTCGAGTGCTTGCTTTGTGTGTTGTCGACCACTGGTACCAGTGATTGTCCAACCCTTTGAGCTGGATTGACAGTCTGTTTGAATGGTAATGGTCCCGTAGCTAAAGACGGATTGTTAATCGAGCCGAACGAAGGTACTGATGGGGGTGCCGAAGGGCTTTCGTAAGGCTGAAGCGGTACTTGCCTCGAAGGCGGGATGATCGTTGATATCTGCCGTGGTTCTGGGAGATTAGTGGTTGTAGTGTGGCCAGTCAACGCCGCAGGAGCAGGCTTGACTTTATCAGATGGAGGCTGCGATTCGCTTTCGGCCTCTGGCGCAGGGTCAAGGAGGAAGTCGAGGTTAGGCATTGGGGATAGCAGTTGTTGCAATTGTTTGGCAGTACGAGGTTTGAATCGAAACACTGCTAGCGGCTCCTCGTTGGTAGGCTTCACAAACACATGGCCTTCTTGTAATCGAGCAGCCATTAACTCTTCCCAATTGCTGGAATTCGATCAGTAATTGGGTTTGCAGAACAACAAAAGAGGGGTGACGGGGACGGGCAGGGTAGAGCTGTCAGAAACTCTTTCGGGAATCCAGACTCACCAGACCCTTTGATAGCATGGAACATTTCTGGCTTCGCCCTTCCTTTCGAAGACATCCAATTTCAGCCTAGAAGTTGGAATATCGTGAAGCACTCGCATCTTGAACACTCTCACCAATATTTGGCCCAGAGTGTCACTGGGAGGAAACTTGAAATTCTTATGGCGGTCCATCGTGACAACTCCTCCATCGTAGTCACCTCTCACAGAGAACGTGTTGCCACCTTTCTTGAATCCGTCTGGTCCTGATATGAAGATGTAACTTAACCCTTTTCCGTCAATCTCAACAAAGAAGGCAACATAGTCCTCTGGAGTCGCCACTGGATGACTATCGATCACGATGATGAAGTCATTGCTGGGTTCGTACTCGATGTACTTGCAGGACTCGTCAAAACCAGGAGCATCGTATTCCGGAAGAGGGGTTCCTGACTGGACCCAGATTCTGGTCCGTTTACGGGGAGGTGTGGCCAAAGTGAGCACCATTGTGGCGGTGTTGCAAAGGAGTGGAGGAGGAACGATGCCTGATTCAGAGATCTTAAAGATGATGCGCAGACAAGAGCGCCATTTTCTCACGTCGAAGTCGGTAGGAAGTAGCAGAACTCGCGAGAGAGAAAGAGCGATGTAAACAACCTGGGCTTTAAGCGAGGAAGTTGGGCAAGTTGCGTTCAATATACCCCCCTCTATATATTGTGCCATCAGGCGCCATCTCGAATCCATTTATGAAAGCCATTCGGTTTTGAGATTAATGAATTAAAGTATCCACCCCCGTTGCCAGACTGCCACTCGAACATATCTCCCCCCTGCTTACCTCGCATTGTACTCGCAAGCCATTTGGTCTGGACGGACAACCCTTAATCGAAGAGCACATACTATAGAGAGAACCACAAAGAAAAATACTTGGTTTTCACGTCACTCCAGTCGCCACCTAAATATTCAAAGAAGTGGTTGAAATATCTACTGTCTTCGACTGCTCTTTGGGAGCACCAAGTTCTAAGACCTGGAGCCCCCCAAAATAAATCACGAAAAGGAAATCGTGCATCAATGCCCGGGGTATTATGTCTCGCGCCCTCCAATGCCCAAATGGCAATATCAAGTTCTTGTTCCCACCAGTCCCTAGCTCCAACGCCCAAGATCCGGAATTGCTTTTGTCATTAACCTCTATTACTTTTTGTTTGAAAGCATGAAAAGGCTGGGTCCAAACCAGCAGTGAACCCAAAAATGGAATCAAGTGACTGACGGGAGACTCTCATAGACAACCTCGTTATTCATGTAGTGAACCACAATTCCGCCGCCAAGAAACCTTCTGAGTGCCTGGAGAGTATGTAGCTTCCACCACTTATTTATTTCCATGTAACCAGCATTGGATATACGAACGGTCAATCTCGAGCCGTATCTACGGCCAGTTTCCTGGTCGATGGCATTCTGGTATCTCGGGCCTCGAGTAGGATGTTGAACCGTGTTCAGGATATCGGCAAAGTTGGTGTGGAGGAGTTTGCGGTTCTTTTTAGCAATCCGCCTCGAGGACTCGTTGGCGAGTTGGGAGAGGAGGTGTTCGAGTTGGTGCTTTTGTCGGTAGACCTCGTAGCGTTTGACATGGCTATTATCTATGGGATAACCCTCCTCGTCTTCCACTTCGATCGCGGGGCCATCTTCGGTTTCTCGTGGTGTGTAGCTTTTCTCGTATAGCAAGGCGATGTTCTCACCAGCGGCAATCTGGACCGCTACGTCGCTGCTCTCGAGCTGCTCAAGAAACGCGTCCATAGCTGCCTCGGTTTTCTCTTCTATGTCGTCTACAGAAGTGGCGAGGAATCCCCAAGCTTCGCAAGCCGCTACTACAACGTCCCCATTGTCCTCTGCATTGACTGAGACTCCGTCTGATTCAATTATCTCCAGTAGATCATCCATGATCTCTTCGACTTCGGTGTCGGAAGCACCTCCGTATATTGCTGCTGCGCTAAGGGTGTGGATTGCTATCGCTTTGACGCTGGGGAACTCCGAGTCTGTGTAAGAATTTTTTAGAGTCTGTGAGAGGGCATCGTAAACGGTTTCTGAAGGAACTGTGATAAGCGTGAGGGCGATAGCTGTGGAAAATGTTAGTTATTCTGTAGCTATGAAACGGAACCGCATTCAACCAACCTCTCAACGCCAAACATGCCTCCTTTTCGCTACTCTCCGTCCTGACACTTTTCAGAAATGCGGGAAACAGCTCTGAAGTCTGGCGTCGAATATCGTCAAAAGCATAATGCTTCATGAGACCCTTATTGTATTCATCGAGAGACGTCTCTCTTCCCCCAATGTTGCTCCCCTTTCTCTCTATGATTCCAACAATCCTGTCACCGATCCACTGTTTCCATTCTTCATTGGCGTCTTCCGCCGGTGCATCAACAGTAAGCATGTCGTCGATGGAAGTGACACTGAAAAATCCGTCAATATGTGTGTTTCGGTCTTGATGTACTGCCAACGTACCTCATGTTTGTGCTGTCGCTCATGTTTCCATCCTCTTCGTCAGAGGCATGTCGGCTTACATTTCTGCTAGTTGTTCGAGAGTTCGCCGCCGATGAGCTTGGAGTACCAGTCTTTTCCAGCGCCTGGCGCCTCAACCCTCTGTACGCCATCTTCTTCTGTCCCATTTTGGCGTGTATATGCAAGTATATCGGAGGTACAGCGACAAAGGTGGAGCGCGGTTGTGGTGGTGTGAAAATCGATTGATTGTCTGCAGGGTACTTGGATACTTTGTTTATTAAGATCAAAGAAAATTGAACATATGTGTGCCGTGTGTTATCGCAAGACTGGATGGGGAGGTATTTGAGGTGTAGAAAGACATATATTTATTAGTGAATCACAAGAGTCTGGTGGGTGTTGGATAGAAATTTGAATAATTTTGGAGTGGTTATGAGGTCAGAATTGGACCATGAAGAACGCCGCGCCGCCACCAACCAACCTCGGGCGGCTAAGATACTGTAAAGAGTGGGGCCTTGACTTATCTGGTGATCTTCGATACTGCTAATGCTCTACCGTATATTATAGCAGTGTTACTAATATAGGGCAGTTACTCCTCTCTGCCTGTCTTGGGTATTTGACTCGACAGGTGCAAGAAATGACTCAGAAAAGCTGCCTTACTTTGAGAGGAGGTAAACTACGCGTATTGATTGGATTTCAGCCCTAAATGTGGAGCAAGGGCTAACCACGTGTACCGGCATTTTCATTCAGAGATACTTTAGAAAATCTAGAGTACGTACCCCTTATACCAGGTAAAGTGATTTATAGGGTTTTATAGCGTCATGGCCATCATATTATAAACTTCATATAAATCTTGACATCTACAATACTAAAGACTAACTTCCTTATTCTAAATACTTTATTTGGAAGATGATTACCTAGGTATATTATTAGAATAAATAGCAGAACGTTCCTTTAAGTACTATCTTCTTCATTCATCCGATGTAGGTCAATATAATGAATACACAAATGAATACCTACACAAATGAATACCTACACAAATGAATGAACATGATACCTATATTGTAGCCTGTACGGAGTAAAGTGGGTAAGGCAGGTACTTATCGATAATACGGCCCCATATTTATAGCGCTGTCGTCGCTTAGCACCCCTCTAATCTAATGCTTATCGCCTGTGCTGCCTGCTGCTCACGCCTTACCTTAATGTAACCCCTCCTTCCCTCCTCAACTTCACCATCTCACAACGTACCCATCGACACCGACATCCAACTCCTACCAACACCACTGCGACTTGAGCTTCGAATCTGTGGCAAAGAGCTTCTCGGGTCTCGAGATCCTTCAACTGCCTGGAGACCTGGACGTTGACGTCTATTCGCAGCCCTTGCCCACGTTTCACGTTGCAGTTGTACTTGTAATCGGGAGCCTCGAAGCCAACGTCGACACCACCGCAAATCCAATATCAACTTATCCTGCACTGTTGGGAGCATCAGTAAAACTCCCACAATCAAACAAACATCTGCCGGCACCACCTCGACAAGATGCAGCAAGGTACGTTATTGCCCAGCTTCACTCAACCGAGAACAACGAGCAACGAGGCTTCCAACATTTCATTATGCGAGGACATCGTAAAGTCACATCACTTTAGCATGTCGGGGACGTGCAGTGCCGATGCCTACTCTGAGCTGTCCTCCCATCCTATCCGTCATTCAACTTGTTTTACAACTTGGGATGACTATCAGATGCTGACTTGTTCCCTTAGCAAATGTGACCCTCAAGGCGTTGACTGGGGATGTCTCCCTCGCGGAACGCACCATTATCCTGAACCCAAACCTCCTTACAATTCCGATCGGCCGAGCATCCAAGAGTGTTAGCAAGGGCATTGTAGGTGCTCAAGATAATGCATGGTTCGATAGCCCGGTTGTGTCCCGTGATCATGCCGAGATGTGTCTGAACCCGGACATCAATGTTATCACCATCCACGACATTGGATCTATGCATGGGACATACATCAACAACAAGCAATTAACAGCCAGAGAGCCAATACAGATATCGGATGGGGATGAGGTTACATTTGGTGCCGAAGTCAAACGTGGAGTAGAGACATTCCCTGCCTGTGCATTCCAAGTAAAGATCGAATTCGTCCCCTACGAGTACGTTACTCCTGGCAGCGTCAAGACCTCTGAAGCTCCTGCTAATTACATACTGTACAGGGCGGTTAATAGCTACGCCTTTCCCGACTCTGATATCGAAGAAGAAGACTACGATTTGAGCGATGACATTGTGCAAGACGGCAGCCACTCGTCCAGTGAGGATGATGCTTCGATCGAAATACCATCTTTTGTCAAGACGTCCCAGGCCATCAACACTATCGATCTCACTCGTGAGGAGTCTCCATTATTGTCATCTTCTAATAGAATCGATCTAACCGGCGAGGCATCTGGCGAGATTCATGCAAATGAAACTGCCCATGCGGTAAGTGTCTTCAACCTCACTGCAGAACCTATCCTTGTCGAAAGCGAGGATGAGGAAGAAGGCTATGGACACTTTTCGTCTGACTCTGATGATCAGCCCGGGATTGCGGACTCTACTGAATCTGATTCCTCTGAGGACGAGGACGATGAATTGCAAGAAGTCGAAGATTCTGACAGTCAAGATGATATCGAGGACGATGAGGAGGTTGATGTCGAGGAGGGTGATTCTGAGGCCGAAAATGTTGACATGATGGTAGGCCATGCGCATGAAGTGGCCGAAAGTACACACGAAAGCCACGTCAGCAATTGGAATCGCTACCTGGCCAACGAACAGGGTCAGAAGACCTTCGAGGATACGATTATACGGACTGAGCGTCCTTCACAGATCTTTGTGGGTGCCGACGATGAGAGTGATTACGGCCTCTCCGATGCTGGTGAAGAAGGGATTAGGGCTCTATTTGCAGATGATCTGCTGCATAGCGACTCTGATGCATCCGAGCCTGCTTCAAGTAAGGAGGCGCAGCCGGAAGTTGAACAAGACGCTGCTCAGATTGCCTCGAGCCCAAACATGTCTTATCAGCAGGCATGGGACGGGGATGCTGTTGGACTTCTATGCAAGGCGGCTACCCTGAATCCTCCCGCCAAGTTTTCCTATACACTCAGTCAGCCTTTTCCTGGAGAGAGACAGCCCAGTCCTTCAGATGCTGCGATGGTCAAGGCTGCACCTCATAAGCGCCCCGAACAGACTTTGAGTAACGTAGCCGACTCCCACTTACACAGTCAAACCTCTTGCCGCCTTGCCCAGACGCTAGGTGACAAGACTGGCAAACATGCCTTCTTCGAAGCAAGAGAAAATAACAAGGCTAAAGTGCTTGCTCCAGTGGATAAGGAAGATGATACTTGCGCTACATCCTTCTCATCAAGCAGCAGCGGTCTCTTCTCCAATATCCCAGCATCTAAGAATGAGAATATCGCTACTCATGTACCGTCAGCGTCTAACACCGTCAACAATGTCATCAAGTCTGTTAGGTTCGGTGAGCGTTTGAAGTTTGCGTACTCTCCTTTAAACGCTACCAAACGGGGGGGCTTCGGTATGTCTAAACATATGACTAGATGCAGCCATTTACTGACTTGTGTAGCAACCAATGCGCCTGATAGGTCGGCTTTATCCTTCGACTTCCAAAATAAGCCGTTGTCTGTGAAGCGTGCGCCGAGCCCGGAGTATGACATGACAAGTGCCGTGAAGTTCAACGAGAGCAAGGCTATGTCCGTTCGTTCTAGATTGAGCATCCCTGATATTATTGAGAGTTCTCCACGCGAGCAAGATCTTCAAACAATCGTTTCTAAGGTCGGCGAACTAACTAAGGTCGGCGAGAAACGAAAGGCTGGTGACATCTCGAATGTAATCGAAAACGAAATCAGAGAATGGGCCTCATTGGACGCTTCCAAACCTGCGATACCAGGTCTGCAGGCTAGAACTGCTGAGGCTGCGGTTGTGCGGGAGAACGAGCACGAGCAACGACCTGTCAAGAAACTCAAAACGATTCTGGAGCGTGCTGCTTACGCTGCTGTTGGAGGTGTTGCAGTTGGCGCCGGTCTGTTCTTCAGTTTGGTTGCAACTGCACCAGACTTCGCATGAACCGGAACCCAAAACATCTATGTCTTCCACGGAAGCGTGTTTCTTTTCAATTCAGCTGTTGCTGTGTTTAGGTGGAGAATCGGGATTTATTTAAGCGTTCGGGAGTATAGTGGGGAGTATTGACGTGGGGAACTTGTCAGGCTGGTCAATCATTTTCCCTTATGCATTCTAGCGATATCAAGGACGGCGTTGGGCTTATTTGTGCGGGGGAACTCCTCTTGTTTTTATGACTGGCTTTGACATTTTACTTGCAGGAATTACAGATTTCTCTACATTGGTATGCCTTGATAAAGCGCATGAAATGGTCCCGATGTATGCACCAAAGTCAGTTACCGCGAATAACAAAATATAGCCCTTTCCATGTGTCTATGGATGTTCAGCGAGAATCTTCAGCGAGAGCCTTACATGCTTACTCGCCTTCGTCCCTAGTGGATAACTCAGTGTTTGCTTTACAGTACAGTTACAGTATACTGTAGGTAGGTACTTTGCACTGACAGTGAACGCTACCTAACAAAACCTTTGCATTTGCAGGTGGTTGCGCAGACACCCAACCAAATTATTCCCACCACTCATATGTCATGTTTTGGTTCTTATCTCCGGCCTTGTCGCTCACCCAATGTGTCTACTGTTGTTGTCGTTCGTAGCACTCCAAACTTGCTGGCGACTCAGCGGAGTCGCCGCGGACTCCGAACAACTTGTACACCTAGGACGGGAGCTAGCTATGTTTCGGTCAGTTTTACGTGCTAGATATAGTGCTGCCTAACTCGGTGTCTAGTGAGTTGTCCAATGGAACGGCTAGAGTTGCTAATAATATCTGCTTAAGTCTCGGTTTTTCGTAACGTCTGATCTATCAAGCTGTTCCAGATAATGCACGCAACGAAGCAGGCAAAAGTTGCACCACACGGAAGAAAAAAGAAGCCTGGAAAACGCCCTCCAACGTGGAAGTGGCAGAGGCAGGTGCTTCGTCCCGCTCGCCTAGACTTCGCTGAGGTTCTTTTTTGACCAACCCAGCATCCTCCACGTTTTTACAGATACTGAGAGGTGTGTACTATTGACCCCACCCCTCAGCTCAGATCGCAAACTATGTCGTTTTTGGAATGTTCTCCGGGTACTATATCTCTTGAATCCTTCTCCATTGCATCGATCTCTGTGTTGCGTGATAATTCATTGAGGATCGTGGCAATTTCATTGATTATTTGTTTTTGCATTATCAGGCCAAAGTCTACAAGGAACAATCCAAAGTGTGTCTTCCAGAAAGAGGGTGCATATTATCCGGGTCGCACAGCATATGGGCGTCTGCATCCAGCCTTTTGCCAGCCAATCCAACGCTCCAATTACAACTTTGGCCATACAAAGGGGGCTCCGTGGGCGGTGGGCTGCATACATGGCCTGGTTGACTAAGACATCTTACCACGTTAATGGGCATGGGAACCAGCAGCGCAACCTGCTGAGGAAGTAACCCCGAGAAAATCAGGACAACGGACCTTGTCTCACCTACGAACACGGCAGTTAGCGTTTCTCATTGTTAGCCCTGACAATGCCATTTGAATGATTCGCACCTTGAATGACAGCAAGTGAGACAGACCTTCTCTGCCGTTCCTCTGCCGTTCCTCCGCAGCTGTGCGGCAACTTATACACCGAGCCAAGCGACGGACCAAACCCTACAAACATCCTTCGACCGACTGGGCTGGCAGTAACAACGACAGTCTCTATACCATGATTGGAAGTTGCGGAACCCTACGGGAACGGCAGGCTTTGGAGTACCTGCACACCAGCGCACGGTGACCAACTCCTGCATGAGATAAGTTGATGGATAATAGCGCGATAGATTATCCTTCTCGATACCTTCGTCTCCCCTCTGTCGGAAAAGGTGGCAGAGAGTGAGCAGACAGTGGCGCGTTCGAGAAGGAGGCAAGTCGATCAGCAGACCCCCTTCTGCAATATAGAGTTGCCTTGTGCAGATAAAAGGTTCGTTGGCGCTCGGTACCCAATCTGCTCAATAGCTGGGATTGGATGGATGCTCTTTTCGTTCTCTTCTCCTTGGAGGCGGTGTGAAACTTTTTTTGTTACTTTGTATGGCTCGTTGAAGCTTCCTCCTCAGCTAACCTAGGGAACGTCGGCAGGCAGAAGCCTTGACAACCTACCAAATATGGAATGCTCGTGGGGGGACCATGGACGATGCCAGTCTTGGTATTCTGGGATGGGTAGACGCCAAATCGAGGGAGAAAAGTATAAGAGCTGCATTTCCCCCTGGCCAGATTAGATCATATCAGATCAGATCAGATCATCATCACATTTGCAATCTACAACTACATTGATAGATTCTTCAATCTAAGATCGGCTTACGCTACAAAGTCCCTTCGACGGAAGTCAAGTATACTCTACTATACTCTCCACGACTTCAGTTCCTCCTACCTCCACCAAAAACATCATCTATATATACTCAACTCGACTCGACTCGACTCTGCAACCCCCACCTCAACATGCCCCGAGCCTCTTACCCAACAGACTGTGACTGCGTCAGCGGCCAAGTCTTCGGGCCTTGCCCGGCCTGTGGCGGCCACCCAAGAAGGTAAGAAGCTTATTTGTTGTCGCCTAAATAGGCCAAACATCATTTCATCCATCATTACATACACCCCCTCTGAAACCCCCACTGACCTCAAGAATAGAGTCGGCAAATGCCAGCACTGCCGCGGGGCAGGCACCACGGGGACGCCATGCCCACGGTGTAATAGCTACGGTAGCTGCTCCTCTGGCGAAGCAGCCTCAGACCCCACCTACGGTTCCCATGACAGGAACTGGCACGATCACAGTCGTGGCCATGGCCATGGTCAGCATCAAGGACATGGACATGGACATGGTTCTACCTCCACTACTCGCAAATGAACGAACTGAACGAACGACTCGACTCTGCTTTTGAAACGGAGGACGAAAAAGAAATTCCTTTGAACTGTGCTCCTAGTTCTCTTCGCTTGCTTGTTCTTTTCAAACACGTTTTAATGTACTGGGATATCATATATGGAGTTTTGGGACGGGAATGGGATGGAAACTGGACTAGAGGGACGGATGACTTCATGTTTTCTTGTCCTTTGGTCTCTTGTTTCTCCCAGGGCATGATGGAAGGGAGTTACGCATCCTCGTTTTAGCGGGGAGTTTCGTATACCCATTTGCTTTTTAGGGGTCGGCCGCCGACGTTTCTCTTTTAGAAGCACATCTTGCATTTTTTTTCTCTCTCGCGGACACTCTCGCTTGTTGGTATAACAGGTTGAAAATGTAGGGTAAAGAGGCACAGAGAGATATACCCGGCGACGTAGGATAGGTTGTCTATGTATACAGTATACAGCATTCTCCGTCACCGAGGTGCCACAAAATTTTGTTATCCGTTTGCAGCACACATAATCAAAATTTCCATCTGTGGTGCATGCTAATCTTGCTTGGTGCATGCGTCGCAACTCGTTGTGCTTGCAGCAGACATCCCTGATTTGCTCCTGCCTCCGGGCGTCGTAAGGAATCGGTACGTTGGTGCACAAGAAGGTTCTATCTCATGGTGTCTTGTAACACATGTCCGGGAAGTACACCCGCGGGGGCATAGATAGCAAAACAGACGAATACTACGTTATGCTTTGACCTTGGCCATAGACCGCATTCTGTTATCTCATCGGATTTCGCTCGTCATTACGCATCTCCCATCTGTATTTTGTAGTTTCTTGATTTTCTATTGTCCACATCATCACCGTTGCACAGCGTCCGTTACCATAACGGTACGATCCTTACAGGCGATCCCCCACGGTCTTCCTCATTGGTGCCAAATTTCCTCAGGGGGCCCGGTGGTCATAATGCTCTCGGAGGGATAGACATATGCTGTGCCACGTGACACGTGTTAGCTGTGATGTGCACCGAGCAGTGCAGTTGTTGAAACCCCAATGGGGCCATACACCTGACCGTGCTGAATCCAGACACGAGGTATCGGTGTCTGCTGTGCGTGCGTGGGGTGTGAATCACGCTGCTTTGCTTCAGGGTCAAGCCCTTACTTTGAAGAATGCTGTGTACCCCTTTCTTACAGCTGGCAGCGTGGGAGGCCGTCTGAAGTGAAAGGAGGGGTATTTACAAGGAGGCTCGGCTTAAAAAAAAGGGGGTGATACAGGGACAAAGCCGATGACGCCCGGTTCGGGTTTGTAGAGGCGTTGATGTGATCCATTCGGAGCGAAGGGGGTACGACCATGTGGAGGAACATCACGCGGGCTAAGAGCGCCTGCTTCCCACGTGTTCTGTGTTGCACTGCGGAAAATATCTCGAATTTGTAATGAACGGTGAAGGAGTGTCCGAAAAGCCAAGGGACGAGACTGGACATTTTCGCGAAAAAGTGCTCACCGAATTTCAGTCTCGATCGGCGGATGGACTGACTTTTATTTCCGAAAGAATCCGAAAAGCATCATGTCCGTTCTCAATCTCGCTGTACACGAACAACAACACAGATGTTGAGTATGGTCAGGCGAGACGTCATTCCTGCTCTGTATGGACCCATTTAGCTTGATAACGAGGTTTGCCTGCCTTATTTGCCTCTTGTGCTGATCACCGCGGGTTGGAGAAATGGTGATAGGTGCTCCTTGTTGTATGGAGCTTAACGACGTCAGGTATTTGGCACTGAAAACGCTATCGCGATGACCGACAAGGGATACCAGGGCTGCTCGAGATCCGGCAACTGACCACATGCTGTCCTCCTTGTACACGGGAGGATTCAATCAACACGGCCAGGTAGATAGGAAATAGCAGCACTTAGCACTAGATTATAATGTTCTAGGCGGCGTGGGACATTAAAAGTCAAGTCCTGTCGGTTATGGATATCCAAGTCATCCCGAGGGCGTTGGACTTTACCGGGCTTTTCTTGACGAAGTATTTGTTGGCATCTCATGATGTAAGGGAATATCGATTCGCAGACTTTGCCTGGGATGTGGAGTTTGAATGAAGGGAGTGGGGGTTACTTCAAGTGAAGACCCTCATCATTAACCCCGCAGTAGTCGTAGAGATCGACTGCTTCGTTTTGGCAGGATGGTTATGATGCTAGATCCCGTAAAACCCTTATATCCTTCAGCCGATTGCCAGGTACATAGAGGATGCCAATTGGAACCCTCTCGCTATGTAAGCGTTAGAACTCCCCCACACGTCGGCTTCCGACGCCTTCATCGGGAGCTCCATATCAAAGTTCAGAAGAACCACTCTGCAAACCAGCTCGTTTGCGCTCAACACCGATCGAACCATGAGTCGAAAGGACCTTCCAGAGATACATCACTAAAGTCTTGATGTCCAGGTGCTCGAAATCCTTCGAATCAATTGGGCAAAAAATATGGTAGAGTGGAAGTAATTGAGTCTCAGGTCTCGTGACCTAGCATACCACCAGAGAAGCGATTGGTTCTGGATTTGAAAGATCAGGCGTTGTGCCAACACTGCTTTTTGAACAGTCCATAATCGCCTGATCTACCGCGTGCTGAAAACGTGCACATTGAGCTCTTCGTGATTCGCTTCTGCAGTCAAGGCCATCAGGTCGGAGTCCAATACAGAGACCCTT
Organism: Lachnellula arida; assembly: GCA_007821475.1. Classification (NCBI taxonomy): domain Eukaryota; kingdom Fungi; phylum Ascomycota; class Leotiomycetes; order Helotiales; family Lachnaceae; genus Lachnellula; species Lachnellula arida. Next base: position 24,710 of record QGMF01000181.1, read on the forward strand.
TCTGTTTGCTCATACACAGTTCACATTTGTATTACTATAGTTGCGTTAGCTTCAGGCCGACGTGAGCATACGGGGGTGGGGTTGGTGAGTGACCAAGGACATTGCTATGGACATGAGGTGGGGGGATGAGGGGTTTGAGGAACCTACGAAAGCAAGGTGAGTTGGCCTTATGGAGAAGTCTTGGAAGGTTGTTAGCTGACACAGGCTTTATACTCTCACTTACACACATAGTTCATCCAGGGTAATACTCGGTCGTCATGCTTAGTAGATTTGTAAAGTTTATTGTCTGGAGATGCAGCATCGAAGTCCGGCAGTGAGAAGATGGGAACCATGCTGATTGTTTTCCCTACCAAGTAGCGTCGAAGCAAGTTGGCATGCGGATCTCCCCAAATAATCCGACGTATTAGCATAGTAAAAAGCCGAGTTTTAGGATAGAGCCCAGGAGCATAGGAGCTGTCTCGGGAGCTTGCATATCTCCTACAGTAAGCTTCGCGGTAGATAGGAAAAGCAGCACTAGCTTATAATGTCCTAGGTGGCGTGGAATATTAAAAGTTGACAAGGCCTAAAACATAGTAGGATATATAGGCTCCTAAAACAGCTCCGAGCTCCTCAGCTCCCATAGAGGATATTTGCTTTTTTGTATGAGAACAAGCTCACGTGGAGGAATACCTTATGTAATTTAGCCAAGTTTCAAGTTGTGTTGCAGAGAAGGACCTACACATGTGATATTTCAGTGTACTCTAAAATCCTGGCTCAGAAGCGGGGGATACAACATTTAAAGCAGGAACGACGCCATCGTGGACAAGACGCAGTATAGGTATCTCAGCCTTGCTAATGATATCTGCTAATCGCTTTTCATCGAAAACTTGAGTTTTGAATTGACAAATGTCTACTGCATGTTTGGTTGCCCACGACGGAAATCCCTCATCGCCTCGCGGTCATCATCACCTTTTCTACACTCTCTGTGGTCTAGCTTTCTCTGAGGAAGCCCCAGCAGACTAGTGTAATATTGGGCAATGATAGAGAAGCCTGTTCGATAATGACGGGACACCAGCCTTGGGAAACCATGTGCTCAGTGAGGTAAGGATTTCGAGTAATTCTGAAGTGCCGCCAGGGTACATTTTGGAACGGAGGTGTGTTGGATACACTGCCTACAGAACAAATGTCCACACTGTTCACATGCAAGTCAATAACAATCACCCACTTCGAGTGGAACACTCACATCAGTCTCCATCGGCTCCTCGGGCACATCACCACAAAAGCCACAATTGACCCTCTGATGCAGCTCAGACTCACTTAGCCCACTGAACGCATGCCACCAAGAAGTTAAGGAGCTCCAACATGCAAAATGATAGCAAGAATCTAAATACCCAGGGAGACTTGGCTATAAATTGGATTTGGAGCTGAATAGCGCTCCTCCAAATTCGATCAACCTTTCCATAGATTCTGGGCTTGGTCGGAAACAGGTCGGAAAGAAGCCACAAGGCGATCGTTTCGCGTGTCAATGAATGCCAGGCCAGGGTATATTCTGGCTGTGCCTTCTCGTGTTCAACAATCCATTGGACTTTGTGAAGCATTCCAGTCAACTTTTCGGTCGTAAACCACCTCGTCCCATCTTCATCTGTAAGCACCAAACCAGACGTTTCTGTAGTGGCACCTAATACTGCATTGAGTAACTCCAAGGAATGCCATGTTTGCAGGGGGGGAATGGAATTTCATCAGCGTCTTGAAAATCGTCTATAAGGACGCGTTCGGTGTCGTATTCTCGGCGCGCTAGATACGACGCAAAACCGAGGCTATCATAGTTCCGAATGTATCGCAAATTCGTATGAGTATAGGCTCAAATGGCGTTGAGACGGGGGGAGATGTTCCAGTGTTCACGCACTCGCTAAAATTCCCGTCCCGTTCTGGGAGGAAGGAACAATTGCAACTTTGCCCGCTCTTGCAGATGCAATGCCCAGCTTTGGCGGCTGCGAATGCAGTGTCTCCTCCAATTGAAGCCGAACACAAGGAAATCAAAGTATCCTCTACCCTCCACCTGTCATTCATCATACGAGCCGTGTGCGAACGCAACTTCTTTATAACACTGCGCACTGCGTCCTGTGAACTGCACGGTTCCACTGTGCAATGGTTTCGGGATCAGTGGAGCTGGAAATCCTCAATAGGCTTGCCGAAGGTGACTCGACAAGTCCCGTTCACTATACACCATGTCACAAATACCGGTACTGCGTGGACGTGTGACAAGAGAAGCATATTCTGCATTTGCATTTGCACTTGCACTTGCAAGTCTCTCAATTTCAGCACCGGCGACGCAATAGCCGGCTTCAGACTGGACCCCGTGACTAAGGGACCAGAGGCTGAGAGCTTGAGCATCATTTCCCAAGCTTCTCAGTATGAGCCTTGTGCCCTCGAGCGAGGTACGAGCGAGTGTACCTATAGTCTTCGGGTCAATTCATACTCCGGAGTAGTAGGAGCGAGAAATCTGCTGATTTCTCCCGGCTCAGCTGATCCTTGTGCAACACATCCTCATGATCTCTTCCGAGACTAGGTAGGTACCTAGGTATATCAAGCGTTAGCCTGCCTTCACACCGCCGATTTTGCGATGTTCAAACTTCAAGAAGGGAAGCAAAGATGCCATACAATAATGCGGGGTTTAGGGGCTTTCTTGTTGTGAAAAGTCTCGGTAGTCACGAGAGAGTCCGGCACGCCTTCGCATCTTCAGGCTTCCCCAGAAAAGTCTCTAGCCTGACATCACCAATACAAACCCCTGCCAAAAACCCCGGCTACAGGCGGATGTGCTAGGATTACTTGCCTTGGTACCTGAAAATCTGCGACGCCATCGAAAGACCCAGCAGAGTTTTCACTGGTCCACCTGGGCAGGTTCACTGGCCAGGCTTTTGCCTTCTCTAAATTTGGAGCATGGCACGGCATGGCATGGCAGGGTCTTCTGCAATGCTGCGCTGCTGTATCACCACGAATCTGTACGCCTGTACCAGTGACAGGGCATTCAAATACCGTACCTATTACAAACTCAAGTCTTCAACAATTGTGAAATGCCATCAAGGAAACAAGACCAAATGATGTCTTCCATTGCCTCGAGCACGTTTTGCTACTGTCAGTCTTATTAATGCAAAGGTGCCACGAGTCCATGACCCCCGGATGTAAAATTCCACACCGTACAGAGTAAGGAAGGCCAGATTTGCGACGAAAGCTCACGATGTTGCAATTTGCATCCAGTCGATTAGTTTCTGTTACCCCCAGGAAACCGAATATGGTGCCAGGTGATGTTACTGCCGAGTATCCTCTTACCAAATAGTTGCTTCGCCGAGCCAATTGGAGAGCCGGAATGCAGCAACGACATCCGCTTATTATTAGGCATGGACTACATCTCGTCATTTAGTCCGTTAACTGCTTGGTCGCGAAACATTGTGAAGAAGCCTGTAAGAACTTTTTTTCACTATGACTCTCAGAGGAGATGACAAAAGGTAGGTATAAGAGACCCCTCCTCCACCTTGCTACCAGACCTAAACCATCAACTACCCATCACCAGGCAATAACAACTGCAAAGTTTCCATCTCGAATATCAATATCATACTCTCACATCAGTCCACTGATATCATTACTTCAATATCTTACGCCATTTATATAATACGCCACAACCAACAGTAATCATGCCATACCAAGTCACCGAGCCTCACCCAACCGTCACCAAATACGCACACTCCGGTCGAGGTGGCGCGGGCAACTACCACAAAGCCCCAAAGACCAGCAACGGAAGCACTGCTCACGGCCCCGCCTCAAACTTCGAACTTGGGCTTCCACAAACCAGCTCCAAGTTCAGTGCTGGCCGAGGAGGTGCAGGAAACATCCACGGCAACTCTGAACGCCCCATGTTCTCCTTCGACGAGGAGCTTGAGCATCAGAACACCCGTGAGAGGAAGATGAAGGATGGTGCCGTATGGCACGTAGGGCGTGGCGGAGCTGGCAACTGGATCAGCTCTGCTCCAGCTTCTTCCCGCAAGGACTCCTCAAGCTCGGTGGCCAGCGTCGACAGCTCCCGCAGCGGCTTCTTCGGTCGTATCAGCAACACTTTCTCAGACCGCCACTAGATCACGTCTCTCGTCAGCATTTTCACGGTTTAAAGGCGCGGCATTTTCCATCTTCGGTTTTATCATGTTGTTATTATAGCACTGGGTGGATAGCGGGCTGGTTCTGATTCCCGCCCCCTTTTACGATAATGACCTCTCTACTTTACGGCGCAAGGCAAACAAAAAAGAAAAGGTTGCCAGCGGGTTGCATTTTCATGGCGTTTATGATTTACATTTTTATGCGAACGGAACGGGAAAAGCTTGGGACCTCAAGGCAATACTGGCTGGCATGACTCCAGATTTCTTGTCTTGGTGAACATTTGTTTCTTATCAGCGATGCGATGGATATACCCCAACTTTATTTACCCGGCGTGTATTTGTTTATGATTGTATGGGCGGCTAGAGCATAGGAATGTAGATAAATACCTAGTAATTACCAATACCTCAATCATTGCCCATCTTGCGTGCTCGCACTTTCTTTCTGAACATGAGCCAAAACCAGTACTTGCGCTACATATTGCAACATCTCGGGGATCACGTAACAATCGTCCGTCCGAAAGCCATCGAGGTACTCCTCACTCCGTAGATCCCAAACCCCAGACACCAATCCATGCACCATGTGTCAAAAATACCTGCTCAAATACTTAGCGCTCCATCCATAATGCCGTAACAGAAATCGAAGCTCGAATGCGGGGTACTAGCGTCGAGATGTACGCTTTTAGAACGAGGGGAAAGAGACTTCGGGCGGCTGGCCAAGGAGGGAAGGAGATAGTCGGTATTGGAAGTACCTAGGTAGTGAGTTGCGGAAAGGAGGAGGTGTGTATTTGGCATGACTAGAGTACATGTAAACACACATGCTTGGGTTTGAGCTGGGTCGTAATTCTAAAGCTGGCTGATGCAGTAGGAGAAGTGATAAGCAAGTTCATTGTATAGAGGCAATAAGACTAACTTGTTTCTACATGTAAATGCAAGTAAAAGATATTCAATGAAGCTTTCAGAGTGAGAAATAAATATGAACCTCGGTTCTTATTCCAAGTCTTTTGAGCACATCTATTCCTAGGGCTTATGCAAACACTTGGAGGTTCTATCTGACACTATTAAAAAGGGATTTATTGGATTTAATAATCCGAATATTAGCTTTGTGCGCAACACTGAATTTTTATTGCACAGACAGCAAGCATACCTCGGTATTTATATTTGCACGATTTATATGCTGAGGAACAAGCAAGACGTTACGAGCGAGGCAGAACTCATGCGTTCTGAGATATACACCTCTGGCGGCTATACAGTATATTACAGCACTAACTTAGGGCTAGAGTTTCCACAATTTTAACTTAAGCTACCCCTGCAATTCGCGTCTACCAAAAAAAGGTACGCGAAGATCTCAACCCAACTTCAAAATCAGGAGGAAACAATCCACCTCTCGCAATCTCATACTTCCTGTCCCTTACTGGTCCAGATCCGACACTCGTCCAAGCTCGTAGGATCGCTCTCTTCAGTGCACCCCAGACCCTCCAACCCCATTTTCCAGCGCAACCCCTGAACGCCAAACACCATGGCCGATACCCTACACAACGCGCCCATAGTCCTAGACAATGGCTCAGGAACCATCCGCGCAGGGTTCGCAGGCGACGACCTCCCAAAGTGCTATTTCCCCTCGTTTGTCGGTCGGCCAAAACATCTGCGAGTGCTGGCAGGCGCATTAGAAGGAGATGTGTTTATTGGGCAAAGAGCACAGGAATTACGGGGCTTGTTAAAGATTAAGTATCCGTTGGAGCATGGGATTGTGACGGATTGGGATGATATGGAGAGGATTTGGGAATGGGTTTATGGGGAGGGGCTGAAGACGCTGAGTGAGGAGGTGAGTTCCGCTTAGAGAACCCAAGATGGGAATATGGTGGTTGACGGGAATCTTTACAGCATCCAGTGCTATTAACAGAACCCCCTCTCAACCCACGGAGTAATCGTGACACGGCAGCGCAAATTCTGTTCGAGACATTCAACGTACCCGCTCTTTACACATCCATCCAAGCCGTGCTCTCTCTTTACGCCTCGGGTCGAACAACGGGTATCGTGCTCGATGCTGGAGATGGTGTATCTCACGCTGTGCCTGTATATGAAGGATTCTCCATGACCAGTTCGATACGGCGGATAGATGTGGCGGGACGAGATGTTACAGAATACATGCAAACGCTATTACGGAAAGCAGGATACGTATTCCATACGAGTGCGGAAAAGGAAGTTGTCAGGATGATCAAGGAAAAAGTCAGTTATGTTGCTGCGGATCCGAAGAGGGAGGAGAAGGAGTGGGCTAGTGCGAAGATGGGAGATGGGAAGGTGGTTGAATATGTGTTGCCTGATGGGAACAGAATCAAGGTAAATCTCACGATATATGAGGGAGGATTAGATGCTGATAGAAAACAGATTGGCGCAGAACGATTCCGCGCCCCTGAAATCCTCTTCGATCCCGAGATCATTGGCCTCGAATACCCAGGAATTCATCAAATCGTCGTGGACGCAATCAACCGCACAGATCTCGACTTACGGAAATCCCTCTTTGGCAATATCGTTTTGTCTGGTGGCAGTACGTTAACGAAGGGCTTTGGTGATAGGCTATTGCACGAGGTTCAAAGGTTGGCTGTAAAGGATATGAGGATCAAGATTTTTGCGCCTCCTGAGAGGAAGTATTCGACGTGGATTGGTGGTAGTATCTTGGCTGGTTTGAGCACATTTAGAAAGGTATGTCAACCTCCATATTTTCTTGAACCTGGCTAACATGAAATGCACAGATGTGGGTTAGTATTGATGACTGGCATGAGAACCCGGAAATCATCCACACGAAGTTTACATAGTCACCCTATCCACCAGTACTTGTCCTTTCAAACCCACTTTGTTGTCCATTTCAAGCCCGGGGAGAAGGGATCTTGCCTAATACTTCAAGATTGGGTGGACTTTATCCCTAGGCCACCCGACAGTCAGCCCTGATTGAGAACCGTCACTATCTCAAGCATCTTCCACCAACCCTCTTCATCTACGAAATACGTTTGCTGTAGCATATTTGCTCGGCATTTCAACGTGTCTTGTTCCAAGCATTCAGCAGGCTGTACTTTATTGGGAATCAGGAGGAAGGAAGAGCGTGGGCCTCGGAATGGAAAAGAAGAATTCTAATGTGTATAAGAGAGTTACTTACATCAATGATACCCATTCAACGTCTTCAAGCAAGTAGTTTGCTTCACCATTTATAGTTCCGTCTGAACAATTCATCCTCCACGCCAAAAGAGAGCGTCAGGGTCTACATAGATCTTCAGGCGGCATTGGCGTCTGAACATGTACGTGTGTATGTCTGACTTGCCGAGGCTTGGGTTCGTAGAATGAGGATGAGGATCAAAAGCTTCGGGCCCTCCGTTATATGATTCTTACCTACCGGATTATGAATCTTGGTCTGGCTAAAGGATGTAACAGTGCCAATTTAGAGAGTTGTACAGACTCATATTTATGAGCTCCATTAGCTAAATTTAATAGGTCAAGGAGGGCCTCGATCACGTTGCTTCCCTCTGAAATGGTCACGTGCAACCTCACAATCAGATCAGATAACCTTAAAGCGGCCGGGATGCGGGATGATGAAATTCTGCGCCCCTCAAAATGTAAATACATCTACATAATCTGGTGTAATCCTACCTATTAAGAGCTTACAAATCCAGCTGCATAACGGCAATAAAAACAATACGTTTTACTTATACTGTTCTGTAGGCAAATAAACGCAAATAGAGCACCTTTTAAAATCCTTGGGTTGCTATCTTGCATACAAAGAACATCCATTTCAAATCGAAAGGGTCTGGACCTGCGTCAGGGATAGTCTTGGTCATCGACACCATCAACCAGCTTAATAAGAACTGCATCTGGAGCACGTCACCAGCAGCATATTAAGGAACAAGCCTCCCTCCTCTCCCTTCCTTTTCTCATGCACAAATTCTCATCTCTCGCCCGAGCTACCTCCATTGCAGCCTCCAAGACGGCAATCGCAAACTCAAGAATATCTTCCATTTCCCGCCAGTTCTCTTCCTATCCCTCCACCATGGCGCCCATTACAAAGGAGTGTGATTACTTGGTGATCGGAGGTGGAAGTGGCGGTTTAGCATCTGCACGAAGAGCAAGTGGCTGGTACGGCGCAAAGACAATTGCTATTGAGAGCAATCGTCTGGGAGGCACTTGCGTCAACGTGGGGTAAGGGGGGAGACTGGTCCTTTCAATACTGGCTTAAGCTAATAGTTATAGATGTGTACCAAAGAAAATCACCTGGAACGCTGCCGCGATCGCCGAGACCATACACCAAGCCAAGGCTTACGGGTTCTCCGTAAATCACACGGCACCTTTCGACTGGACATACTTCAAGAACAAGCGGGACGCATACATAAAGCGGTTGAATGGCATCTACGAGAAGAACTTGGGCAATGACAAGGTCGAATATATCCACGGCCGGGCACATCTGACGGGCAAGAATGAGGCGGAGATTGTATTAGACGACGGTACGAAACAGACGGTCAAGGCCAAGAAGATCCTACTAGCTACTGGAGGTCACCCTACAATTCCCCAAAACATTCCCGGCTCGGAGCATGGCGTAACTAGCGACGGCTTTTTCGAGATCGAGAAACAGCCAAAGAAGGTTGCGTTGGTGGGCGCTGGATATATCGCTGTTGAGTTTGCAGGCATGTTCAATGCTCTTGGCACGGAAACTCATCTCTTCATCCGACACGACAAGTTCTTAAGAACCTTCGATCCTATGATCCAGGATGCAATCGTCAAGGAGTACGAGAGAGCCGGTGTTCACATCCACAAGAACTCGTCCCAAAGCAGGGTGGAGAAAGACTCCAAGACCGGAAAGCTCACGATCCACTACAAGGACTCAACTGGCGAGGGCAAGCTTGAAGATGTCGATGACTTGGTCTGGGCCATTGGTCGTTCACCAGAGGTTGAGGATCTTGGTCTGGAAAAGGCTGGCGTCAAGCAGAGCAAAAATGGACAGATCATCGCAGATGAGTATCAAAACACCAACGTCGAAAACATCTACTCTTTGGGTGACGTAGTCGGGAAGATCGAACTGACACCCGTAGCCATTGCTGCTGGACGAAAACTCAGCGACCGTCTCTTTGGACCCGAGAAATTCAAGAATTCCAAACTTGACTACGATCTCGTTCCTTCAGTAGTTTTCGCACACCCGGAAGTCGGTAGCATTGGCCTGACGGAGCCGCAAGCTGTTGAGAAATATGGCAAGGATAATATCAAGGTCTACAATACTAGCTTCACTGCTATGTACTATGCGATGATGGAGCCGGAAGATAAGGGACCTACAAGATATAAGCTGATCTGTGAAGGACCAAATGAGAAGGTTATCGGTCTGCATATTTTGGGCCTCGGGAGCGGAGAGATGTTGCAGGGATTTGGTGTTGCTCTCAAGATGGGTGCTACGAAGGCTGATTTTGATAGCTGTGTGGCGATCCATCCTACCAGTGCGGAGGAGCTTGTTACCTTGAAGTGATGGTTTTTGCGACAATAGATCTTGGTGGCCTTCGAGCCTAGGAAGACGGCATGAAATAGAAATTCTTTGCTGCCATTTAAATATATTTTATGCGAGGTCCAGCTCTCTTTGAAGAGGATGAATTATCTAGGTGCGCCCTGCAGCGTTAATATTGCTTAGGATTTGAATAGTGCTATACTTGTAGTGATTGATTGTTTTCTTCTCGCTTAAGCCCCTTTTCATCGTATCAACTCCAAATACGAGTATATCCATCAATATTCAAGCACTGCAGTGAGCTCAAACAGAATGGAATATATTGTTTTGCCGCACCTACCTAGTATTCGTCTAATCCACTGCTGCTCCTTACTATGCAATGTCTTACCGCTGTGTTGTCGCCGAATTCGGAATGATCCTGGACCCTGGATTCGGGTGAATTGGAGCGGAAGCATCTCCTTCTGGGATAAACATACCGATACAAAGGCGGTTTCTGACGGAAGAATCAGAAAATAGCTGGCTATCTCTTGAGCCTCCCCTCCTCCTCTACCTTAAAAACACAAAAGTGGTAATCTCATCAACAAAGCCACAAATGCGCACAACACAACACAACACGATGTCGTTCAACACCCCCGCCTCCCACCACGACTTCGCAGTCAAAAAACCTCGCCCTCACCCTGCACCTCCAGCTGCACCATTAGCACGATACACAGTCTCAGACATAGACTTAGACATGGCCTTGAATCCCGCCGCGAAACGCAAGATGCAACTCTCGAGCCCTGCATCAACACACACAATCCAACCCCCGTCCCCCCCAGCAGATGCCGAAACCCTGGCATCGCAATTCCCCCTCACGCACACAACGCCCCTCTTCGCCTTCCTGCGCCGTCCGTCCGCGCCCGCATTCCGCGTCCACGTCTACGGCTCCCCTAACGATGCCTCGAACCTATCGCCGTACTACCGCATGCCGATTCTAGAAGGGCCTGCGTGTGTATTTGTACCTATATCTGCATCTGCGCTTGTATCTAAAACCGCACTCCGTGACCGTTTTAACATATTCAGCGTTTTTGGCTCTGAAGACGGCGCGGATGTGGATGGGGATGAGGGATCGGAGGATGAGGATGAAGGATCGGAGGATGGGGATGAGGGATCGGAGGATGGGGATGAGGAAGAGAGTGAAGAGGAGGAGGAGGAGGACGATGATTTAGATCTAGGTATCCCCTTCCAGGCCAAAACCCCACAGCTCAACCACACGCAGCCGCCGCGCGCCATGCCGCCTCGCAGTCGCTGATCCTGTATCTATGGGGCCGCGGTCTCTCGATCGGCAGTATCGGCGCGAGCTCGGGAATCTGGATGAGGGGTTTTTGCACGGGCTGGCTTCGGGGAGGAGGTGGGTTGGGGTTGTTAATCGGGGAAGACGGAAAAAAAGGGAGGTTGGAGAGGGTTAATTATGGGGCTGGGGATGGGAAGTTGGTGAGGGTTGGTGCGCATTGGGAGTTTGATGATGGGGTTGCGAGGGAGGTTATTGAGGCGTTTATGCGGGGGAGGGAGAGCTGGGAGGAGATGGGCGGTGGGGATGGGGGTGGAGGTGGAGATGGGATGAAGTTTGAGATTCGGAAGAGGTTGAGGGGACGCGTTTTGGAGAGGTTGGGGAAGGGGGCCGTGGAGAATTACTTGGGGTATAGGTTGACGGGGGTTTGGGTTAATAGGGATATCCGTGTTTAGAGGGTGGATAACTGGGGGAATGGTGTTGGATTAAGTTCTCTTTGGTTTCTGTATAACACCCAAAGGTCTCGCGACGTCTCAGACATTAATGTGCTGTCTTGCGGGACTGTCAAAAAATAGATAATGAAAACGAAGAAGCAAGAAAGTGGATGTGCTATGTTTTGGTGAGAATATCATGAGACTGTTGATTTGAAAGGCTACACCTTTCTTGGGTATCTATACACACTTGCAAAATCTATATCCGTACCCATATGTTCAATCATATCCTTCATAGCTATTATCAAACCGGCCCATTTCTCTCTGTGTACTTACCCACTCCTCATCCTTCAACCCCTTGTCCTTTGCTTTCTTCAACCCCTTCGGATCCTTGTGCCAATCGCACGCATAATCACATTCGGGAACCTCTTTTTCACCAAAATACTTGCAGATCATCTTGTGGCGACAAGTCTCTATATCCTCGCAATAATTGACCAGCGCTTGGAGACTGTTCATCCTAGCCTCAAGGTTGGAATTCTTCTCCTTCGCATCTCGACTCAGCCTGTTGTATGCACGATCCCGATCCTCACGGCTGTAGTACATAATACACGCACTGGCCTTGCCATCTCGTCCAGCACGCCCTGCTTCTTGGTAGTAGCCTTCAAACGACTTTGGCAGCTGCCAGTGGACAACAAACCGAACGTTCTCCTTGTCGATACCCATTCCGAAAGCCGTAGTGGCGACAATGACATCGAAGCCCTTCTCGTTATTGACCCATCGCTTCAGCGTTTCTTTCTTTTCGTCATTGTGGAGCCCTGCGTGATACGGCTTTGCTCCGATTCCATCTGAGCGAAGACGGGCAGCAAGATTATCGCAGTCGGACCGGTAGAGGGCGTAAATTATGCCGGAAACGTTGTCAAGACGCTCATTGACCCGTTCGAGTTCCTGTCTCCGGCCCACGTTCTCTGATCGACGTTTATGAATTCCCTTTAACCAGGATAAGAAGTCGTTGTAGTGATCCTCTTCATCGCACTTGAACCGGACTTCGTAATGCAGGTTCTTGCGATTAGTGGTCATTGTGAACACCTTTAGGTTATCTTCTGAGAGTCCGAGCGTGGTAATGACATCTTTTCGAACCTGGAGAGTTGCTGTTGCAGTGAGACAAATAATAGGCACTTCGGGAAAGGTGACACGAAACCATCGGAGCTCTTTGAAGGAGGGGCGGAAATCGTGACCCCATTCCGATATACAATGAGCCTCGTCAACAGCTATGCGAGCCAACTCTTGCTGTTCGTGAACGAGTTTTAGATGGCTTCGGAAGCTTTCGGTTGCACATTGTTCGGGAGTAACATAAAGAAGGCGGGTGATAGGGTGGCCAGTGGCAAGGTCTTGGAGGATGCGCTTTTTCTCCGAGTATGGTGTGTGGGAGTTGATTGAGCTGGCTTCAATGTCTGCAGCTTTGAGGGAGTTGGTTTGATCCGTCTGGGAAAATCAGCTTAAGGCTTTCAGAAGGCTTCACTTACTGACCATCAACGACAGAAGAGGAGAGATGACAATGGTGACTAAGGCATGAGAAGTAAGCTCAGTTCAGAAGTAGCTTAGAGCTTGATAGTACTGACTTCCATGATCTATCACTGCCGGAAGTTGGAAGCACAAGCTCTTCCCGAAACTTGTTGCTGCTTGCACGAAAACATCTTTCCCGTCTAGAGCTTCAACGATCACATCGCGCTGGAGAGGTCTATATATGGTCAGTTTCTATGGTTATTTCTTACAATAATGCTCGTACCTAAAAGCTGACTTCTTAAACTTCCTTCGTAAAGTGAAGTCAATATCAATGCAAGAATTAGATCTGAGAAGGGGCATCGTGAAGGTGAACCAGTAGACAGTTCATTCACAGCACGTGATTGTTGAGGGTTCGAGGAGAGACGGTCATCAAGCGTCGTTGAAGATAATCGAAAATACTGCACTTGGCGTGAGTTTGGGGCATTGTGTGAAAATTATTGTAGGGGAGGTTTAGATGGGATTCGAGGGTTTTATATTTGATTTGGGGAAAGGGAAAGAGCAACAAAGGCTCGAGGTTGTGAAAAGGGAGCCGTTGAGTACGGGGGCCGAAATACACCAGCCCCACTAGCAAACCCTCTTTCGAGGTAATTCACAAAACTCATTCGTCTTGTTATTTCTATTATTTCTACTGTGCACCCCGTCTTATGTATTGGCAGTAAGTGTCATGCTCTATGAGGCTAGTAGCCTAAATATATAACTTCTTCACTTCCTGTTATTGGAATTGTGAATTGTTTTCACAAGTTCAAGAGTATAACAGCATCCAATGATTTCCTAGAGTCTGATTTCACTCACATTTAAATTGTCCCACTCTGTGCTTTGTATTTTTTTAAGAAAATAATAGTGTCAGTAGCTGAGATTCTCACTTTTTACTGCGGTTGAGTAGTGTATAGTTAACTATGGAGCTTTCTAATCGCGTCTGCTCCCACGTAAACGCGTTCAGTTTACGTGCACGTACACATAGGCAGAGAGTTAACATCACAACTATTAACTGTGGGAGAGTTTTCGGTTCGCAAGCATTCAACATAAGAACTTAAACCTATTTCATCATGGCGGAAAACGCCCCTATCGCCCCTATCATCCAAGTTCCAACAAAGATCAATTCCGGAATCAACACTTGGTCACCCTTCGGCGTTCCATACTGCCACCTCTTGGCCCCTTCGTCTCTACGTCTCTACGTGTCAAGTCAACTTTCATATCAATCACTGCCCAGCCATCAACAACGCCTTGACCTGAGCTTTTCTTGGTCTATGCCGGGCCGGGATTGAGCTGGTGGGGTTCCATCCTCTTCCACCCTCAATTACGTCCGAGTTCCTCTGACTTGGGAAAGTACAAACACATCTCGGCTTGGTTTTATGGGATCCTCATCGAAAGCAGTGTCTGTGACGAAAACGGGATCTCAATCAAGACTGTAATTCAGTTGTTTGGCTATCTTTCCATCGGGACCCTTCCGGTAGACATGCAAATTCGAATGGATAGCGACATCCTAGCTTAAGTTCATGAAGTGGGCAAACACGGAAACATAGAGAGAGCATCTTTCCGACCCCCTTTTCTGTATTCTCTTTGGAACAGGTTACATGATGAGCCGCTTTGTTTTTCCTCACATCCGGGTGATGAATGGACATTGGGCAATACGAGTACTCAGCGCGGGGTCGACGCCGCCGTATTGGTCTTTTCAGCGAGCGGAAAGATAGCTCTAGCTTTGCATATTCAATTGAAACATAGCCGACCAGCTGCGAAGACTCCCTGCCCAGGTAGTTGGTATTGGCTCAGAGTGGTCCCGAGCCTTCACAGAGGGTACCGGCTTGTACGACCGCGTGCTTAGTTACACTCAGGGTAATGAGGATCTTGTCAACGTGCTCGGCCTGAAAAATGATACGAGAATTGTCCTCTGTGACTTCGGGGCGCGAGGTGGCATTGGTGATCGATAGGTGGCTAATTTGAGAAACCCCTATCTAAATGTAATAATACAAGTTGGTGTTGGTGGTGAGCTCGGGCCAAAAAAACAATAAAGTGATCACTTTATGGAGAGGCGCGGTACACTAGCTGGATTGCAGAAACATATAATCAATGCTTCCGGTCTCAGGCTTATGAGGCTATCGGTGAAGGAGGATATTTGGAAGAGTCTAGGCGTCGTGGAACTCGTGTAAAGAAAGTGAATGAGTAAAAGGGCAGAACTCAAGCTAGTACTACTGTATGTGGGAAAGGAAGGCATCGAGGATGTCGGCAAAGGGTAGGATAAGCTAGCCAGAGAAGTCCCGCTGCAGAAGGGTTTATTTTTCCGTTGGATAATTGAGATACTGGTAAGAACATTTATTGGGCCTGGGAATGGAATATCTGGTTCGTATTGAAGTGAACGGGTGTTTAAAGGCCTGGCCTGCCTGATGTAACATGTTAAAATGGGGGAAACTTGGAAAGGCGCCTTGTTATTCAAGTGGTACTGTACATACCCACATAATACATTGATGCCGTATATATTTTACTTTCCTTTAATTGGTGTGCTTTGACATTTCTGCACGAAATAGAAGACACTGTTTTACGCTCGTAGAGGTATATCCATAGATAGCCAAGCTCTGGTGTCGGTGTTACTCTCGTCTCGTCTCGTCTCGTCCAGCCCAGCTCCAGCCCCCCAAATTTAGCTCGAACGCCGGGTCCAATTGGGGAAGGCGCCATCTTCAATGCAGGAACGAACCTGATTCGGCTGATCGGTGCATTACCGTACCGTACCGTATCGCTTGCTTGGGCGGATACAGATAATCGTAAAAGCATCGCAACCGCCGCCTCAGCAGCATCAGCTCCTCTTCCCATTCCTCTCCAGAAATGAGGATGTGACAGGCCATGGTGTGCGACATAGGACAGCCATGCTCTCAGGTTCCCCTCGACACTCGACCAGCAAAACTTATCGAACCATCATTGTGAATCTTCGCGATAGGAGGAAACACCACACACACAGAGAGAGGAAAGGGCAGTTGAAACAGGGACTGCTGCAAGCCGCGAGTCAACCTGCAAGGCCGACAACAGTAACGAAGCCATCCCGAACAAGGCGTTGAAATGGACGAGATGGATCGCCCCTCTGGGCCGCCGCTAGGAGCAGCGACGCAATCAACTGGGCGACCGCTGGCAGAAAATGGCATCTCACGCCTACCTCCTCTTAATACGGTGCGGAGGATGCCGCAGGATACAATCCGCCATGCTCCCTCAAGCTCTTCGATGAATTCACAGAGTCTGAATTCTATCCCTGCTGCGGGTCAAGTCGTTCAACTTGCTCGAGATGCGATGAAAAGCGCCCTGGAAGAGAATCGAACGAAAGCGGCGGAGGCTACCGGTGTCAGCAATGAGTTGAAGCAAGGCATTACGATCGACTTGAGCCACAAGCAAATCAAGGTATTCCCCGATGAGGTAGTTGATATAATCAAGAACGAACTTGAGAGGTATTGTGTTTGCCCTACCTTCAGATCTGTGGGATGCGGCTGACAGCTTTTATCATCCAGGCTAGCTGTGTCTCACAACCAAATCTCCACATTCCCCTCCAGATTCTCAGAATGTACCTCCTTACGATATCTAAACGTTCGAAACAACCAGATCCGCGAGTTCCCGCAAGCTGTGTGTATAATGTGGGGAATATAGCACGGAAACAATGCTGATAATAACCACAGATATGCCAATTGACTTCTCTCGAGATTCTAGATCTAGGCCGCAATAAGCTCAAAGTTCTACCACCCGAGCTGGTGAAATTGAGCTCACTTAAAGTCCTGTCCGTCCCCAGAAACCGAATCGAAGCTCTCCCTCTATGTCTCGCAGACATGGCATCCTTGCAAGTTCTCAAGCTTGACGGCAATCCCATAACATTTCCACCCAAAGAGGTCCTTCAACAACCTCAAACACCTTCGCCCCCTAATGCGGGCTTCCAGGAGAGCGAAATAGCCTCACAAATCAAGCGATTCCTAAAGCAGGAGGCCATGGCACACCGCTCCGAAACAGAATCTGGAGGGGAAGAATCAAGTGAAGGAACCGAGACTCCGCGACCGGTCAAGCGCGTAATGAGCGGCAGATTTCCGATCAAAGTAAACGGAGCGGAGGTGCCCGATGTTCGCTCCCCTGCTCTTCCACGCGCTCCTCCGATTCCGTCGCGGTCGCACTACAGAGGCCTTTCACAGCAAAATGCAGCTCTTCGACGGCCTGGCGTACTGCCATTGACGATTGGGAGTAATAACGAACGCGTTCGCAGCAATAGTGAGGGGTTGGTACAGCCACCACGCTCATCAGACCGATCCAGGAGAATGGGGATAGTCTCGAAGAAAGCATCAGAATTGGGAACGGTGGATGAGACGAAACTGAATCGCTACAGTCACTACCGGGGTCTAAGTCATGGGTCCGCACTGCTGGCTGGTACCAACGGTACCACAGCCTCGACGAACTCAAGAAGCCCTGCTAGTCCAGCAGATTCAGCCAGCCAGAGAGCTACTTATGTGCGTCGCCTGTCCAGCCTTCCAGAGCGCAAGCGAGAATCGAATTCTCCAGACTCTGTCATAGAAGGAGCAAAAGGTATTCTGTATGCTTTGTTCCAGGTTCACCCACTTATCCAAAACCTTCTCGGCTTGGCTCGAGATGGGACAAACAAACGGACAAGTTTGGAGAGAGTATTCTATAATGCAACGACGCATGTGGAGGAGCTAGACCGACACGTACAAAGCTATATATCCTACTCAGATGAAGATGAAGAGACCTCGCCCCGCTCAAACGAAAACGTTCACAGTGCTTGCCTCACTAGTGTCCATGCATACATACATGTTTTGGGCCTGTTATCGATGAATGTCGAAACTCTACTCGCCAACGGCGACCCCCGGTATATTCGTACACTTCTACTTCTCATTTACGGAAGTGCAGCAGAGGTACGAAACGCTGGTGCCGACCTCTTTAGACATGGTCGAAGCATAAAGCCCAGAATACCAATACCAATACCAGAAACGATCAACGAGACTGTGAGGTACCAACCGAGAGATAAGTCTGCCACACCGACGCGAGACAGGCCAGGCACGATCTCGAGATCTAGGAGTGGCACAGTTTTACAGCAGTCAAACACCTTACGAGTAGCAACTGATAATCCGCCCCCTCCATTCCACCCTGGTGCGTTACGATCCGCAACCATGACGAGCGCAACTCCGCGGTCTGGAGACTCGTTTGCCTCCAATACATCTAGTGGCAGATTGGCCCCAGGCGATTTCTCAGAAGAGGATCGCCTATTTGAGAAGATCTTCTTGCTTCTTCAACAGTCATCTGAGATGGCGATCAAAATCCTCCCACTGGTCAGCAGTCACTTTATCACTGCCATGAGAACCAACAATCAACAACCTAGCCCAGATACGACTAGACAATTCTGGCAGGTGTTGGTACAGAGGTGTGAGATGGCACAACAAACCGCCGATGTCCTCAAGACCCGCCTTTCTCAAATTAAGCTGAAGGAGCCGGGAATTCGGACCCAGGGTGCTTTCTGGGAGTTGTGCAGTGCGTTCGTGCATGTAAGCAAAATCGCACTTTTTACCAACTATAATTGTACTAATACTATATAGGCATATACGGATTTGGTGGTTAAAGTCAAAGAAGCCAAAAGTATATCCACCCTTTTACCTCCCGAGGTGATCGTTTTACTCCGGCCACTTCAAAAGGTAATAAAAAACACTAGTCAACTCATTCAGAGTTCGCCATGGTCTTTCCTTGCAGGCCCACAAACTTCGAATGGCGTCAATGGCTCATATACTACGCAATCACCTGCGTCTCAGATTCCTTTGCCAATGACACCGCAAAGTGCCGCACTAGGTCCTGCAGTTCAAGCGACTGTTCCATCAACACCACAGAGTGCTTCATACGATCAAATATTTAATGGAAATGTGTTTGAGAGAGCAGGAACGTATTTGGCAAACATGAGCAGCAGTTCGGTTGCATCTTCGCGGTCCGGAACGATGAGCTCGGCACTAGGTTCTAATGATGGGATGATGACGCCCGCGTCAATATTGAGTCCAATGAACTCGATGAGCTCGATGAGCTCCTCGAGATACAATGGTAATGGTAATGGAAAGATGGCATTTTGATGAAGCGAATGCATAAACTTTCTGCCTTACCTGCTGTTTATTGTATCTGTACGAGCATATGGTTGTCATGAGCGCGATCAATGAGTTATTTGCATTATGAAAGTCATTGGCGTTTTATCGGTCCAAGGCATTTTATGGGCGTCAGGAATAAACGACGTCTATTTATGGTCAGAAGTTCAAGGGCGAAGAGAGTGCTCACTGGAATTAATAACATTCAGGCACGGAGTCTGAACGAATGTATTATGATCCAAATATTTGCCGTTCCAAACGAGTCTTCTGATGCCTCTGTAAGTTCGATATTAATCTAGAGCCTTCTTCGTAATTCGAAGTAGAAGGGGCGATGTTACGCCTAAGTTCGAGCGCTCCTGCCGCATACATGAGGTTGCCTGTGCATTCAAGACGCGAGTCTCGATTATTGTCTCGGAACAAAGCAGCATCTTTTATCAACCTTGATACAAGATCTGCCGTCCCAAAGTGTGTCAGATCGGGTGGAACATTCTTCTTGACTTCCTCACCTTCGCACTTCATCTACTACGCGCTTTATCATTTGGATGGTATTCTTTTCCTGCTTCTCCTAATCTCTGAACGAAACATCACAACAATGTCGCTAGCCTTTCCTTCATGGAGCCATGCTGGTTTTAGCCATGTCGAGCCATTGGTCTCGAGCCCTGCCATTGATAATAGGATGGAAAGAGGAGTCCCATTGCGGGAGCTGCGTCGACGCCCCACACCGAGCCACAAAAGGCGAGCTTATAACCATTCCCGTCATCCTAAGCCCGTTGGTAAAGTTCACAGAGGTCCACAGCAACATGCCAAGCCGGTGGAGGATGCCGCAATTCTTGACTGTTGCAAGGGGAATGCGGACCTCAAGAGATACAACCCCATCGATGAAGATGGCAAAGGTGCGTAGACTTTTTCGATATTCCCGAGACATTTTCAACTGATTCTCTCCAGTTACGTCTGGAAGTGTCGACCATGCATTTTGCAGCTCGGGAAAGGACATGTTTGTCCTTTTACGAGATATCCTGCAGCAGACTTGGGAGTGCGACCGAGAGAAATGGTTGGCCAGCTTACATGAATGGAGAGAACGTGTGAAGCATTGTGCTTTAACGCTGCTGACTACCATCGACATGTAATCAAACCCTTACTTTATTCCCCCACCTTGAGTAGGACTTCCAGAGTACTAATTCGTCGTAGGTGGGCAGGATCTCGAGACTGGCTGTACCATACGAATTCGCTGTCAATTTACATGTGGTGGAGAGTATGCAAGATGGTTGCCGACATCGAGATTATCGCCGAGAACAAGAAGCATTACATCTCTGGATACTTTGAGCTCATGGCGGACCTCTTCCTCGAGCTATGGGTGGGATTCGTACCAACCATAGAGAGGGACTTGAGAATTCTTAACCTTACTCTGGGCAAAGAGGGTGAAGGAATATCGCATCGAACATTTCCCCTTCCTTTGAGCCAAGCTGGACGCGGATCAACACACAACGCCTTTTCTAGCAGACATACAACCGTTCTAAAATTCCGACATTTTAGCAGCTTGCAAGATCCAGATGTGCTCCCTGACGTTAATTCTGGCCACGAATTCCAGCAACACGAGATCCACGAAGAAAGTAGTGAGACACAGTGGATGGACCTGGTTTCGAGGGTACGGGCAAAGCGAATATATGCTAAGGTGAGGATAATGGTGCTCCCCCCTGGCATATTACATTGCCCCTCCTAAGATTGGCTGTCGCTAATTATCTAGCTCAATCTATTCTTCAGAGATGCCTTATTGAGTCATGATGACTTCAAGCTGACGGCCATCATCCTGGTAAGCCACCTGAGATTATCTTTGAAACCGTGGGATGTTGTAAAACTAATTTCTCCCTAGTCTGCCAACGCAGATGTTAGGTCTGAAAATAGAGGACACAGAAAGACCTCGAAGCGGCCATCCAGCCACCTGAGTCGCCCCTTCAAGAAGTGGCGCGACGAAGTCAGGGCAGCTATCAATACGCCAGACATCGATCGGCGAGTGACACGGATGTATGAAGATCTTCTGAGACATTCAAGTCCCGTTTCCGCAATCTACCATGGCCTCTTAACTCTCTTGGCCTCTACGCCTAAGCTTTTCCGCTCGTTCAAATTGTTGGTCCCTAGAGAGAGTCTGCAAAAGTGGGCAGCTGCTGAGAGGGATCCGTACGAGATGGTTTTTGAGGAAGAATGAATAGGTAGCAGATTGCATGACAGGAAATGGGACATTATTATTCTCTCCTAAGTTTAGCAAAATAATTCCTAGCCCTCAGTTCTTAAGGTCTCTGAGGCTATCCGGCTCTGTTGGTATTCCAGCTGGGTCCTGGGTATATAGTTTTCAAGAAAGTTGAATTTTGTCCCTGCTTGCCACTCTAGTGCCGCTGCTTGGACGTGTAAACTTCATCTACAGTCTGCTCGCTGACCTACACTTCGACTTCCCGAGAACGATGTTTTGGTGTACAATGAAGGCACTAATGTTGTTGCCTGCTTTGTCTTCCACAATCAAAAGGGTCGCAGACACAAATTTCCTTTGAAGGTAACAGATACCACAGACCCTTCGTATGGCAGTGGACAACTGTAATGCATCTAATTGGGGAACGAAGATAGTACGGAGTAAGCTATGGTTGCTTCGATATGAGATCAGTTATGATTTCGGGTACGCTCGTCCTACCACTTCACTTGTTAAAATATCATGAATGTGGTAACATCAGTTCGACAGATAATGCCGTCTATAACATATTTGTAAAACAGGCGCAAAATCTGATTGCAATCACCGAAAAGACTCATACACACAGGATGGATTACCTGGCCCAGTCAAAAACCACGATTGCTACTGTATACAGCAAAGGAAAATGGCAGTGGAATCAAAAATGGTATACACCCAACGCCAAACTGCCTGACATGCGACTGTCTCCCCTGCCAAACCCCCTATCCCACAACAGCAGCTAGTATGATGATTGTGAGAATGACTGCCAAGATCAACAACAAACAACAAGCCTTCGACCTTGCGTTCCTCTGATATCTCGCCGCGCTCCTCAACTCCAAATCCGCACCTCGGGTATCCGTCCTGGTGTTCTCGACGTTGTTGGAGATGGTATCTAGGACTTCGCCCTGCTCGTTCACAATATGCGCGACGTCGCGGAAGAGCTCGTTCAACTCAGTAACGCCCTGCTCGATATTTCGGATCTCTGCCTCCCGCTCTACGATCAACGAGTCCTGGAAATCCACTTCGTCCTGCGAGGCTAGTCGCAACTGCTCTTGTGATTGTTGTTGCCCGAATGGGTTGCCTCCTTCTGCACTTGGCGATTGCTGCTCATCTAGGGCTGTTCGGGCTGCTGAGGCGGATGTTCGTTGCTTCTCGAGCGCCTGTCGTTGGACGTTTTGGAATTCCGAGAGGTTGTTCTGGAATTCTCGGGCGAGCTTTTGCTGGGTGTATTTTTGTGATGGCTGGTGGTTTTATTAATTTAGTTCTATATAAGCCGGACAGTGCACCTACGCTGACATCCTCCCATGATTGTATCTTCTTGACGCCTTCGCCAACATCCTTGAATGTATCCTTCGATTCCTCCAACAGCTCATGCACTCTCTCGCGAACCCTCTCCGTATCCCGTTTCGTTCCCAGTAATGCAATCTCGTTTGTCAGTCTCGAGATGTTTCCGGTCAAAGAGAAAAGCTTCGCCATGAGCTCCTTGGCTAAGCGTTGGAATTCCGGATCGTCTGAGTATTGCGGGTCATCCTGCCTCCGGGTTGTAGTTGGCTGGGATTCCAGCGACGACAACTGATCAAACGACATATTTCTAGTGGTATGTGTAAAAGGAAAATTGGGATTGAAACCGTGACAGTGGGTGTTTATGTACAGTTGAGATTATCGGTGCCTGCTGATCTGGAGCTTGTACTTGTGATGGAGGGAGGTTACGTCGCTGCCAAGGCGGAGGCGGAGCGGATAAATGTTTCGGCGGCGGCAGCAACAAAACCATTCTATCTGTTTCTCCTTCTCTTTCCCATGCTCTAATCCGCAACGGCAACATGACAAAGACGGTCTCATAGCCTGCATACGATTTACCTACAGTCCTTACAGCTTCATATAGGGCGCAAAGGCCCTGCGATAAGTCGAGATGGCGCCAGCCAAAAGAGTGCGTCCGTACAAGGACTTCTTGACACCTGCTATGCACAGGAGATTTGCGATGGCAACTTCAATATTGTTTGGGCTTTGCTATTTGGAATCGATCTTAATTGGAGAGAAGAACTCCCGTAAGTATCTGCGGACATACTGTGCGAGTGCTGTCTAATACGCCAATAGTTATTTGGTCCTGGTTCCCATTTGGAAGAGCAGGCATCCGCACAGGTCTCCTCTTCATCCCCGCCTTTGTGATATTTATCCTTCGCGTGGCCCAATTACACGTGGGGCTACGCACTTCCGACTCGGGATGGAAGACGTTCAAGACCTATTCTCTCAATTTCAATGTCGTCCAAACCATCGGCTTCTACGTCTTTTCGGCATATATGTTCAGCGAGATCTATATATGGTCGGCATCGAAGGACGCGGACATGAGCAGGATCAAAGTCATACCCAAAACCGATCGCCCCATGCTGAACGAGAAGCCAATCTATGTTGCCAGCTACCTGGTCATTCTGGGGGTTGTTCAGGCGGGATTCCACCTCTTCTACGATTATGACAGAATCGATATGCCAGTCACGAAAACAAAAACCGAAAACTCTTCCGAACAAAAATCCAATGTTGTTGTTGCTCCTACCTTGCAACTGAGGGCCAAATTACCCGCCATGATATCTACTTCCATCCAACGTGCTCTTGGAGTTGCCATTGTTTCGCCTTTCCTCTACTACATGAACTGGGGCATATACCCTTATTCTATCCGACGTTTTGCATGGAGCCTCAATCGAACATGGGTTAAGCTATTCTGGAATCTACCCAAGTCAGGCACGCTGCCGAGTATTCACCCCTTTCATATAGGTGTACTTATGAGGACCGTCACATCCGGTTTCCTGCTTTTGATGCTTTGGGAAGTTGGGAATGCAGCCTTTTCTACATATGTAGCACAAGAGCCGCTGAAAAACAAAAGACCAATAACTTACGAGTCTCGCGATCCGAATGGAAGTTTATTGACGGGCCTAAGGGGAAAGAAGCTACAGACAAAGGTAAGTTTCGTAAGGCTACCATTTCAAGGCTTTCCTAACGCTTTATAGGCCTTTGCTTTCTGGGAGCTAGTATACATAGCTCAGCGCTTTGAAGGGCGACGAAAGAACATCTTTGAAGATATCGACCGACTCGGGGGTTCCACTTGGTCTCAAATCCTTGCTGTGTGTCTTAAAACGATCCAAGGAATGGAACAACGGATTACCGAATATCAGAAGCCCCCTCCAGTTGTGGCTGATGCAAAGACGAAAACACTTGGGGGGAGAGACCCTGCACTTGCGCCAGACCCAACGTCGCTGCTACCACGGATTAGTGCGCCATTGAAGGATGGATTGAACGCACCAGGCGACATCTTTTCTGCGAGCCCCACAGGGAAGACGGAAAGTCAACGTGCTGTAGAAGCCGTTGGTAGATTTGCAAAGAGACATGGCCAATCTCCACCCAAGAGTATTTCGCCTAGGTCCAAGCAGTTGCTGATAAAGGCTGAGAGCGCAGTCCTTACACGAGAGCAACAGGAAGCAGTATCAAAACAAGGTTTGGGCGGCCTTATCAAAGGCTGGTTTCTCATACTCGTGAAATCTAGTCTTGGCTGGCCATTCAGACAAGAGTACAGACGAAGAGTAGCTACCGTCGTACTGGGCACGCCGTATGGAGATGTTGGAGTTATTGAGGATGCTATCGATGCATTGACTCGGCTTGCGGTCTGCAGTTTGGCCGAGGACAAGTACGGCAATGTCCAGAAGGATGTGAAGATGATTATCCAAACCTTTACGAGAGCAGTTATTGTACTGGAGGGATTTAAAACGACAATTGGAATTCATTGGACCGATGTGGAGCACAAGCAAGAGAGCCCTGAGGTCGATACGATATTGGAAACTCTGAAGAGTGGGCTCAACGAGCTCGTTGGTGCATTTGGGGACTATTCTCAAGATTTGAGATTGAGTCAAAGTGAGATGAGACAGGCCAGGGAAGCCGCCACTCCAATGCGTCGCCCGCAAATGGCGGAGGTCAAATAGACAGACAAACTTTGTGAGAGGCATAGTCATGTTTTGATAGAAATAATGAACCTACAGTAGCACAATAATGCCAGGTACTTTTCCTCTTCTTTGGTGCCCCTCTCACTGAAAAGGGGTGGTGAGTGAGCCGCGGAAAATAATAGTAGTTTGAGTCCCTAGGTATGGGGCTAAGTGTAAAACAGCCGTTGGGCCGGCTTATGAAGGTTCAAAATACGAAGTACAGAGGTATTTCAACGCTTTATGTTTCACATGAATGCATAAAGCTGTGAGCCAATCAGCATTGTCCTATTGTACATGAAACAGCAATAGCCGATGTAGTGCGATTGCGGAGACGAGGCTCTGGCTAGCACAGCGGCACTGGTGGCATAGCCGGCCTAGTCTGGTGGGGTGATCATGATGCCACTCACCCGACGTTATTCCAGCTCGGGTACATAATCCATTGGAGCTTCGTTTCGTGTAGTACCTCATAGCTTTCCTTATTCTTAATCATCTCCCCTCTCTTCATTACCAGCTATTCTCTTCTCTTGTATTTTCTTAATTGTTTCTGTCTATTGGAAACCAAGTATGGCTTCTTCGGCGGTCCTCAAAGCATCCGCAGCTCTGAAAGCTCGGGTCCGCCGGCCCTCTATGCTGAACAAGCTCGCGCATCCTGAGGATTTGATACCCCATTTCCCTAATGGCGCGTACATAGGCTGGTCGGGGTTTACGGGAGTTGGATACCCAAAGTAATTATGATCCTCGATTATCCTAATTGCTTTGCCTTTTTAGACAAATGCTAATCATGCTCTGGCTAATAGGAAAATACCTACCATGCTCGCGGACCACGTCGAGAAGAACTCACTTCAAGGTCAACTGAAATACTCGCTCTTTGTGGGAGCGTCTTCTGGCGCGGAAACGGAGAACAGGTGGGCAGAGTTGAATATGATTGAGAGACGGAGTCCGCATCAGGTTGGGAAGCAGATTGCGAAGGGGATCAATAATGGGAACATCAAATTCTTCGATAAGCATTTGTCCATGTTTCCCGTGGACTTGGTTTATGTGAGTTTTACTGGGTAGCATATTTTATGGGGTTGGAATTGAGGAACGTAACGAGCTGATGGGTTGCTATTAGGGATTCTATACCAAGGATCGGCCGAATAAGAAGCTGGATGTTGTTATTGTTGAAGCGACTGCGATTACAGAAGATGGAGGCATTATTCCGGGAGCTTCAGTGGGAGCTTCTCCGGAGTTGATACAGATGGCTGATAAGGTGAGTCTTGGCTAGAGAATAAAGTGCCTCGTATAGAGGACGTTGCTGCAGGCAGAAGACTAACTAAACCAAGGTCATTATTGAAGTCAACACAGCTACGCCATCCTTCGAGGGCCTTCACGATATTACAATGACTCAACTTCCACCTCACCGAAAACCTTACCTGATCATGGCTCCTGAAGATAGAATTGGAACTACTTCTATTCCAGTGGACCCGGAGAAGGTTGTTGCAATTATCGAGTCAGATTACCAAGATCAGACCCAACCAAATTCTCCAGCAGATGCTACATCCAAGGCCATTGCTAGTCACCTGATCGAGTTCCTTGAACATGAAGTAAAACATGATCGCCTCCCCAAGAATCTTCTTCCCATTCAGTCTGGTATTGGTAACATTGCAAATGCAGTGATCGGTGGACTTGCAGAATCCAAATTTGAGCATCTCAAAGTGTGGACTGAAGTATATCTACCAAATTCCCTTTGAATAATCCCATCTAACACAAATCAGGTCCTCCAAGACACTTTTCTCGATCTCTTCGACTCGGGCCGCCTCGACTTTGCAACCGCAACATCGATCCGCTTCTCCCCCGAAGGATTCAAGCGTTTCTACGACGGCTGGGAACAATACCACAACAAGCTCCTCCTACGCTCCCAACAAGTCTCTAACAACCCCGAAATCATCCGCCGTCTCGGCGTCATCGGCATGAACACCCCCGTCGAAGTAGACATCTATGCGCACGCCAACAGTACATGTGTCATGGGCTCCCGAATGCTCAACGGCCTCGGCGGCTCAGCGGATTTCCTCCGCTCCTCGAAATACAGCATCATGCACACGCCCTCTACGCGACCCTCGAAGACAGACCCGCATGGTTTGTCGTGTATTGTGCCCATGTGCACGCATGTCGACCAAACGGAACACGATCTCGATGTCATCGTAACAGAGCAAGGTCTTGCTGATGTAAGAGGACTGAGTCCGAAGGAGAGAGCAAAGGTTATTATCGAGAAGTGCTCGCATCCTGAATACAAGCCGATTCTAGAGGATTATTTCGCGAAGGCGGAGTTTGAGTGTATGAGAAGGGGGTGGGGACACGAGCCACATTTGCTGTGGAATGCGTTTGATATGCACAAGGCGCTGGATCAAGAGGGGAGTATGAAAAAGATTAAGACCTGGGGCTAGAGGTTCCGGAAGCATTACAGTTGGATAGGACAAGTTTAGCCTACGTGTATTGGATTTGGATATGAATATGAATATAGGGTACATAAAGAATACCAGTGTCTTTATTTCTAGGTCCAGGCCAGGTAGCAGTGAATGTGTGGTAAGTGCTCCGATCATCTAATTCACACCGATAACCAAGACAACAATCACCTCGCCTGGCGATATTCCACCCCCATGGCCAAAAATATGCAAAAAAAAGACGCACAAAATGAAGAAACGGGAATCAAAATTGCAAAGCTCTTACGCAGCAAACTGGTGATTTATCCCAACTTGACTGATGACGATTTTACAAGAGAAAAGCAAGCTCTGGAACCCGAGGTTGCATTTTTTATTCGAGACAGGCATATCATGTTCTCGGAGTCTGACCCTTTCTTAGGTAGAGGTTCGAGTTAGATATGAGCTGCCACCCCAGTCGACTGAGGATTTGTTTATATTTTTGTTTATTTGGGTATATACATGGTTGTTTGTTTGGGCGAGGTTTTGCCGGCCCGCTGGGTGATGGGCTTTTGGGGTTATTGGGAGAGAGACTTCTTAATGCAAAATATCTGAGGTAGGTACCTAGGTACGGGCAAGTATGGGATGTTTTTAGTTGGGTGCAGAACTTGTGGAGTCGCTCTGCTTGGCTGGTTGGCAGCAGAGGTAGTATGTTCTGTTGCCTTTGGGATTTCGGTGTTTCAATATCTTGCTTATTTCAAACGTCCAGGTAATCGGTCTTGGAAACATTTATATGGCGCTTGAACCATCAGTAAGAGATTTTGCAACCCTTCATCTCCAACCTATTCACCTTTTATCGCCGGTGCGGAATTCCATGTCGTATATTTATCACAGCACTACAAAAAAATCTCAAGCTCGTTCGGTCGCTTCTCAGCAAGCGAGGAATTGTTATGCCGGTTGGGGAGCTTGGATTGCTTGTTTCTACCGCCTTCAGATTCAATGTGATAGCTTGGTATAAGGTTAGGCGCGTCTCTCGCTTGCGGGTTTGGTTTTTCTACCGAAGTGACTTGAGTTTAACATTACCACTTTTTGAACTTTCGATCTTCACGCAACGTCGGTCATCGCGTCGAGGCGTGCGAATGAATATACGTGCGAATATTCAACACAGTTCAGAACCGACTCGTATATCATGGCTAGCAGAGGGGGGGCGCCTAGAGGAGGAATGAATGCTTCCCAAAGAGGCAGAGGAGGTGCGGGAAGCCCTAGAGGAGGCTCTCCGCATCCTTCCCAAACAGGCAGAGGAGGTGCAGGTAGCCCTAGAGGAGGCTCTCCGCATCCTTCCCAAACAGGCAGAGGA
>QGMF01000182.1:0-53594 GCA_007821475.1 Lachnellula arida
CCTTCGTTCTCACGGATCGCCAGTTCGACCGTCGAACTGTCGCCTTCGCTGGTTCGCTCGTCGAACTGTCGAGCTCACTAATCACGTGATCCAACATCCCGTGAAATCCCTGGATCGCTTCGTAGTCCCTCAGACCTACTGTGCGACCATCTATACTATAAGGAAACTGTAATCCTCCCAAGGGTTCTACTATGTCCACAAACCGGACATTGAGCCTAAGGTCCCTTGGTCACGTGTCACGTTCGTAACAATCAAGTGGGCTAGGCTTATTTTAGGAGAAAGTGGAGGCTAGAGGTGCCAAGATTAAGGGGGGGTTATTACTACCTAATTAGTTACTAGTATAGCCTTAAATTTATAAATCTTTATAAACTTTAGGTCTATTCTTCACTTTATAAGGTTATAAATAACTTCATTTTATAGAGCGCCACTTCACTTTATAAATCGGTTCACTTCATGAAGATTTATACTTTACTGTTTATTATAGAGACCTAGCAGCGACTCTTTGGGAAATCATTAGCTGTTCGTAGGAAGTCTGAGATGACACAGGGCAGCCAGAATACTTCCAGTGGAGCAAAAGTTCGGAATACCGTCTAGTAAATTGATTATTGATTGAACAACCTCTTTACCATCCTGTAGTGTTTTACGGCCTTCTCTATAATAAGCCTGATGCTCTTTATGCTGGAT
This sequence comes from Lachnellula arida, assembly GCA_007821475.1. NCBI lineage: Eukaryota > Fungi > Ascomycota > Leotiomycetes > Helotiales > Lachnaceae > Lachnellula > Lachnellula arida. The sequence goes on from QGMF01000182.1 coordinate 685, forward strand.
AAATAAAAGCGGCACCAACGTTATGACCTTCTTATACAGTACTTCCATGAAATTTACCACTAGAGTGGAGCAAGCCTTATTCTGTGTAAGGTGTGTAAGGATAGGATAGGAGTGGAAAGTTGAGGATATATTCGCTGGAGAGCTCTCCACTACAAATCAAGCTGGAAGGATAGGAAGGTTATTTCGCTGAGCGGCACTCACTACAGTTAACTTTTAATGTCCCACGCCGCGTAGCACATTATAAATAGTTACATTTTCTCTTATCCACAAGCATCCTCCTTCAAAGTGAGAAGTTTACATCTTCTGGAACCTCCTTCAGCGTATGAAACTTCACATATTGCCCACCCTCCGCGGGCAACAGAGCATCATCGGCGTGCTTCTGCACATACTTGAGCTGGCCATTGTCGATAAACTCGGTATATTGCACATTCGCGATAGTGACTTCCCTGCCGGTTGAATAGCCCTTCACGCGAAGTTTGTATGGACGAAGAAGCAGGGTTGACTCGTAGGTTTTCCCGTCATGGACAATCTTGCCGGCAGCCCGCTCAATTAACATCCCGCCAAAGCTGTCGTTATCCCATCCAATAATCTGATAATGTGAATCATTGATCCGTACACTCTTTGGAGATTTGGTAACATCAGCTGGTTGCGAATCCTTGATGATATCAGGTTGACTGTGAATTTGGGCTCGAAGATCGCGGATTGTCTGGTCTCTCTTGACTATCTCCTCAGCCTGGTTATTGATCAATGCCTCCTGATCTCTGAATTTCAAACGAAGCAGACTGAAATCATTTCCTCGGGCGTCGTTGAGGTCAATGTATTCTTTCAGGTCCTGGAGGATGCGCTGAGGGAGTTGCATTTGATCGGATTCCTAATGACAGTCAGTACTGAGTCATCCGAACTGTTCGAAACCTAGGGACGCCTGAAAACTATCTCAAAATACCAAACGGATTAATTACAACTGTCGAACCAGCAAAAACGGTCTGAGTAGGATATCGGAGGGTCAAAGGAGTTGCTTACTATTTTATCACCTTCCGCCGTGCCTAAAATGATCTCATTATGGGCTGAGGAGTGACAATCCGTCATCTTCGAGACCTCTTTGAATTGATATTTGATCAAATTCTTAATCTCTGCCTCAGTGCCCACCCGATACTTTTGATCAAATATAATCTCGCTGAATCTGACGCTTCCTTGATCAAACTGGAACTTGCTCGATTTGACTTTCTTGTCATCTTTACGCAGATAAAATAGCAGCGCCCTATCTGACGACTTTCGGATCTTTGCATATACCTGAATATTGATATCATTCTTGTGCACACCAACCAAGAGGGCAACTGGTTCAAAGACGGGGCCACCAAGAGATGCGTCTTGATTATGAAGTCCCCTCTCAGCCCGAATGTTCTTGCGCAGATGTCTCTCCAGGGAAGAAGGGTCAAGATATTGGGTGAATTCTGGGTTGAACTTGACTTTATCAATAGACACCTGATTAGTACCAGGCAGTACAAAATCGGTCCATTTTCGGATTATGGCCATGGGAGTGTCTTCGTCTGTAACAGCTTCAATGAGTAGACTGCAGGTCTCAAAGTCAGCACTGCTTGCTTGAGATGCTGAAATGAACGTCGAAACTTGGCAACATCAAGAGTAAGGCCTGCCTTAGAGTTTTTGGGACATCAAGTAGGAGGGAAGTTGGAGAAATTGCTCACCCGTTTGGCTCGAGAAGTTTAGCATGAATTACCACCCGCGGCTCGTCGACATGGCATCCAATAACCGTATGAGTCCGCGAGATATCTGCCTTTGCCTTCTTTTGTGCGGGAGAACCCGAGTCATCTTCCGAGTCCATGACATCCATCGACATCGTAGAGCGATCCGCGGCCTTTCGCTTGGGTCCTGTAGCAGGAGATTGGTTTGCTGGCTTGGCAATCGGAGGTATTGTGCTTGGAGACACGAATGGCTTGTACATGGTCGTTGCAGATCTTGGTGTAGGGCTCTTTGGTGAAGCCTGTGAAAAGTGATTTTAGTATCTCTTCTTCGAAACGATGTGATGGAGCTTCAACTTACAGCCATAGGGGACCCAAGTTCAGGAAGTCGGGGACGAATTCTAGAAGCAAAATGTTAGAAGATTCTATGAAGTTCAATTCACCCTTGAATTCCTGTAGACCACTGGAGATGAAGGTCTTGTAATGCAAAGAGAACTTCATTACTTACACGGCGCGATTGTCATTCAACAACATATAGTCCGGTCGGTTCATTGTGAGAGCGTGTGAAGATGTTATTATGCCAATTTACTAAAAGGTCAAAGTAAACAAACATTGATGGTCACTGGTTGCCATTTTCTTCCTTTGGTGCCGTTGACCGCCCTCGTTGAAAGAGGAGGGTACCGCCCGCGGGCTGGATTTGGATGTGGTACCAGAATTGTAGAAGAATAGATTCTGATTGCACATAGGAGATAACGAATATTATATCTATCTGTAGCACTCCTTCTACGGGTCTAAAGTGAGCTAAAAGCATCAGGAATAACTCTTCTCATCACACTAATCATCAGTCTCTACTGCAGATAGCATTCAAGTGTTATGGATGTACCGTATTAGTTAGGATATAAGACCTGGTCTACTAACTTTCCCGAGGGGGTAGACCTTAGCTATAACATGGTCTTATTTATAATGTGCCAGCAGGCGTGGGACATTAAAAATCAACCATGGTCTTCTGCTGGGGTCTTATTTATAATGTGCCAGCTGGCGTGAGACAATAAAAGTCAACCATATGGTCTTCTGCTGGGGACTGGTCTTAATATCCTAACTAATACGGTAGGGGCTGGGGTAAAGTATATCATCGCCCACCGCCTTGGATTATGACATTCACCAGCACTTGCTCCAACGCTCCCAAGAGCCACTAAAACGATTACCGATTCGAAGGGGATTCTGCCACGCTAACAACCCGAATCTCGTCAACAACGCGTAGTCCGTACACAACTCCAACTCCCATCGCGTCCCACTTCAACACCACAACACCACCACCTGCGTTTTAAAGAACATCTTCTTCTCATCTCCATACGGTCATCTCATACTGCACGAGACGCCTCATACCTATAGTAGACTGTTACAAGTGCTCTTCTGCTTCCTCATCTTTGGTCGGATACAAACTGTCGGCGCTCTCACCTTCAATCAACATCAACATCGACGCGTCCAAGCCCTTCAGCACCTTGTCTTGACTCGTAAGTTGGCAACTCCTCATAGTTCACAAGTATCCTTTCCTGTAGTATATTAAGCTGACACGTCTCGCTTTCCCATAGAAAGTGTCGACTCGTCTTCCTCGAGGTAGACAACGCCAGCTCGCAAAAGCACTCCAGTCTTCGTCACCAAAGAACACTACTGCCTTCATCATTGATTACGCGTGGCTTCAGAATGTCGGACTCGGAGCTAAGTTCACCACCCGCGACTGACGAGTAAGTTGCACTATCTTTCAAATTCACCTCTCCTGTCAAAGATTGCGCTTTCACGAGGCAATTTGCCTTGGCATCATTTCACTCCTTGCCTACAATTCTGACACAGATTTCACAGTATGGATGCACCAGCTCGCAGCAAAGAGGGTACTGCACAAGGTAGCATTAAAAATGGGAAATGGGAAGACGATGAGGAGCAAGTCTTGATTAACCTCATGATTGCGCAACGAAAGTGGGAGGTGGAGAATAGTATACCACCAAACAAATGGCTCAAGGATGTCAAGTTGTACGAGAAGATATCTGGGTAACTTGCGGACGTAGGGATTGCGAGATCCAGCGGTGCTTGCAAGAACCAGTGGAATCGGAGCGCCAGAGAAAAGAGCGGGTTTGATGAGCGGCCTGATAATGGCGGCACTCGTTCTTGGGTGTGTTCCGAGCAAAAGACAAGAAAAGAGAAAGAAAAGTCTGGCAATCAGTCCGACGGCACTACTCTAAGTGTTCATATCCCTCCTATGACCCCAGAAAGATCCAGTGGCAACAGCAACTTGTCGCTCGAGGGGCATTCGAAAACCTCCGACCATTATAATCATGTCAGAGCAGATTTGACACCCAGCCACATCACCGAGAAAGGTACTCGACTATCGAGTTTAAAAGCTCTAGACACCATTGCTGGAGCACTTGACAGCGAAGCAACCGACGATGAAGCTGACATAACCAGCCTTCAACGAAAGAGAGCGGCAGCAGACGAGTTGGAAAAAGAGCCACCGAAGAAAACTCGACTCCTCGGTCTTAAGGACTATGTCTACATTGGACATCATGCTTTAGAGCCCCGTTTGAAACTCCTAGCAAGACTAGCCAACTCCCAAGACCGAATAGTTGCTCGCATATGTGCATTTCAGGAGCCCAATACGCCACAAGATATCAAAGATAAATGGTCTAGCCTGATTTCCAGCAATGGAATAATCAGTGCGCAATATGTACTTCTCGACCCCGAAATCTTCGAGGCGCACTGTACCGTAGCCGAAGCTTCGTTCCTATCATTTCTCAGCATAGACAGGAAGAAGGAACTGATCAAGAATTACCTCCAACAGCCGAAGAAGAGGGAGCAAGTGACGGAAACACAGGATAACGTTATAACCGAGCACCCAAAAAAGAAGAAAGGCGCAATGCTTCATGTTGGTAGGCTCAAGTCAGATCACGAGATTCCGGCTTATGTCTATCTGTCGTCTACAAACTGTCTGCTATTTTGTAGGGATTTAGCATCAATAGATAGGCTTGGTTATCGTTCTATCAGGGCTGATCTAATCGACGTCAGCGACGAATACGATAAAGGAAGCTGGATATTGACCAGGGAAGCTATCAAGTCAAAGCTGATTGAGATGACATCTGATGGTACAACCCTCAACCCAAATCACCAATAATATGCTAACTGAGGTCCCAGATACTGGAAACATCGATGAATGGTCTGAAAGTCATGCAGAAGTACCGCCAATTATACTTGGGCAAGAAACTGTTGGTAGCGAAAACGGCGAACTTGAAATGAATAATTCGGATGAGGATGAGGAGCAAGTGGCCGCCGAGGCTAAGAGTCACTTGTATAAGAGCGTCGACATATTTGTAAAAGCACATCTAGCCCCGGAGCGGAGACTTCGAATGAAGCTGCAACAATCCAAGACGCAATATACGAGCTTGACGGGACAAATCAATACCTATGAAGCCGTCATTCGGGCCGGGGAATCCAGGATTTCTGAGCTGCTCCAGACGGTCAAGACACTGGAACAGTCCAAGACAACCATTCAAGCCGACATTGAAACCCGAGATGAACAAATCAACCAGCTCCAATCTCGGATCGTCACTCTAGAGCAAGCAGCAAAATCTCTACAAAGCCATCAGACATCCTCTGATACTCGTACCCCCTCGGTCCCTACTCTGGCTACGACGCCCCAGCACTTGTTATACGAGGGCGACACATACCGCATGATTCCACCTGGCCGCGAGAATGCGGGCATGTATCGGGAGAGATCCAGCCGGAAATTCCCTGACGACAGCTCTGGAAAAGTCTACGAGGAGCGTAGATATATGCAAGACTTGACATTCGAAGTCAAGGGAACAAGACTGGAAGGTATCAAGATAGATGGCGTTAAGTATGCTCGATACCAGGAGAACGGAAAAGAGATTCTCGTATCAGCACTTGCGCCTCACCTTAGCTTTATGCACGAGGGACGAAGCTTCGTGAAGCGGATTTTGAGACGGGATGTCGAGGACGAGGATTAGAGGCAATTGAAGGATGAGAGTAACGTGTTGAGGCGTGAGATCGAGGACGAGTATCAAAGGCAATTGAAAAAAAAGGGATGAGAGTAACATGTTGGTACGCTGTTGGGTTTCTCATGCTGGATGTAACGTGTTGGTACGCTGTTGGTTTTTATTATGCTGGATGTTTGGAGTTTGGTTTCTATGGCCCCAGTGCGCTCTTTCCACTTCGACTGAGATGTGCTTGGTTACACCCGCGCGTCGGCGGCATCGCACTTGCTGCTGAGGCACGACACTTTCCCCCCTATACTGTACGTAGTAACTATTTGTCATGAAAACAGCAAGGCACCGCAGAACTGATTGTGTGTGAATTACCTCATATTATCTTCATTCATTAACAGTAACAGTATTGCTGCAGCCTTATGACACCCCCTCACGGGCGACAAAACGCGGAACCGTCTGATGCGTCTGACTTTTCGAGAGGGCGATCTTTGATGCAGCGGAGATGGTTCGTGACCAGCATAAGATCTCGACATCCCCTTGGGATCTGGAGGGGTTGGCCCGCATGCTATATTCGGGGATGGAGGCAAGGATCTTTACTAGTGGATTATGAGGAAGAAGAAGAAGGTTGATTGGTCATGCGCTCGAGGGGATTGACTATTTAGGAGCAAATTGACGAGAGGTTGCTTTGTTGCGACACCTTTGGTTTAGGCACTGGAGGCACTGGAGGCGCTTGCCAATACCAGAAGGGGGATGTATGAGTGCTTGACCAAAGAAACAGGAAAGCACAGATAAAGCATGCATAATAAACAAACGATTCCATTTTGTGACATTTACAAATCAGCCGTTACTACCATTAACCTTCTCTGCCTCTAACCTCTTCTTCTCCCCAACCTCATCCACATAGCCCTCAGTCTTCATATCCGTCAAGCCCAAATCTTCTTCTTCCTCCTTTGTCCTGTCGTAATCCTCTGACTCAATCTGCGGGTCAGGGTCTGGTAGGCAAAGGTTCTGGACATAACTGCTGGCTAACGGATCTGTCAAGATAACCGTGAACTTCCTATCACCCTTAATAGCCTCGCCGATTTCATCGAAGAACTTCTTCCAGTTTTGCTTGGCTTCCGAAGGAAGAGAATCGCCACCCGCTCCAACCTCATCACCGACATCGAAGATCTGTTGATGCAAATCGTCTCTGACTTGGGTCAAAAGACCCTCTACCGTAGTAAATCTCCCTCCTAATGTGCCCGGATTAACCGCAAGATTTAACTCTGGACATTCTAGGGCGCAGGACTCGGACTTTAGGATATCCCGTGCAAGATCTACAGCTCCGTCGACTTTCAGAGTAATCTTCTTGCCTTTCTCGGGTACTTCTCCTCCGGTTTTCACTTCGTTGGAACGGTAGCCGCAGTGCTCGCATACCGTGCTCATAATGACCACTTGCTTGAAATGCGGGATTTCCACCATCTTCATGTTGGTGGTACAAGATTTCATGCAACCAGGACATGTAGCTGGGAAAGAGTAGACTTCGTTTGGTATGATGTCGTCGTCTTCGAAAGTCGCTGCTGTAGGTTGCCCTATTGCCTGTGGTTGTGCCTTCGCCTCCTCTCCGCCGCCGAGTCCTATAGCCTCGTTCTGTTCTGCTGTGCGTGCGTACTCGACTTTTGACCACTTGCCCACGCCGTCCTTCTGATCTGGCTCAATCCACGAGTTGCCGGCTGGATCGTCGAGTGATAAACGGAATGGGAAATCCTCTCCTGCTATCATCTTCCTGCCCCGCGTTACAATCTCCTCGATCTTGGCCCAGACCTCTGGAATATGTTCCTTTCTCTCAGGCTGCTGTAGTTCTAGATCTTCCAGAATCATGCTAAGCAGTCCTTCCACATTTGTCAACTGCCCTCGCCCAGCCGGGACCTCGATATCGAGCTCAATAAACTTGACGATGCAGCTGTCGGACTTTACTACTTGCCGGGCGAAGTCTGCGGCAGAGGTGAGGCGCAACTCGTACCGGACACCTTTCTGTTGAATCTCTCCAGCGGATTGGATCTCGGCGTTTTTGAAGTTGCAGTGTGGACAGTAGAAGGACATTATGATGATTTCGCGGAAGAAGGGTATTCGAGTAAGGAGGAGGCGAGTGATTCCCTGAGGCGCGAGTTAGACTGTGCCATATAGGGTAGGAGTGAGGGATACATACATTCTCCTGACAGTTCATGCATAGACTCTCTATCTCGTCGACTACTTTGGGCTCATCATCTGGTTGCTCTTCTGAGGTTGCTTGAAGAGGTGTTGACTCGGTGCCATTGGTGGCGGGTTTGCCATCTTCGTTGACCGTGAGGTTTTCTGCTTTCTTTCCAATGCTATCAAAGAACTGATCAAAGGCAGCGCCATCTGGCTTGGGATCTTCTTGGGTATTGCTTGCCATCTTGAAGTTTTGTGGTGGTGGGGATCTTGGTGGGGTGATGGAGGGGTTAAGTACAGATTTTTCTGGCGATAAGACTTAGCGATACGCTGGTGATCAGGCTGAAGGCAAGGCTTAGAATCCAATAGAAGGTCGGTCGCAGCGCTCATAAATCACTGGACAAGCTGAGGTATGACTGGTACAAAAGAAAGGAAAAGAATGTAAAGGATCTGAGATGGATTATGGCCTGTCTGTCACATAGGTGCGAAAGATACCTATGCATGACATTTGGTATCGACTGCACTAGGCTGAATACAAGCAGTGCACAAAGTTCCCAGGCTCCCTTTGCAGCTAATAGAAGCAATCAAGTACTGGATCAATATAGCAAATGGTCTTGCTGAACAAGTGTGGCTCTCAACCGACTCATAAAGGTATCAGAAATGCCAATCAATCCTTGCGCCTAATCCCCCCAATCCCACATCCGCTCCTGGATTCTGTTTGTTAGCAACCCCAAGTAACTCATACATCTAAAGCCCTGTTACCATAGACTCCAGCTGTGACTCCCGGTTGGTTTGACGAAAGCTACCGGGCCAATCCTATACTCGATAACTTCCAGCCGTTTGGTATATCTCCGAAGATGGACAATCTCTGCTCCAGAGAGCATCCTTACATGCTTTGTTTGACTGACTGTTCAACGAGCAGGAAAGAGTCATCCTCCTTGCCGGAATTGTAGTTTTGAGGGCATCATACAAGATTTGCGTCTTCGCAACTCTGCAGATGCTGTCTGCCTGTTTTTCAACCATTCTTCATGAAATCCATCAAATCGAGTCCAAACCCCGAAGCAGAGGCTCCCTCTGATGCCTTTTGTTTCGCTAGAATTGCTTGTAGGCTGCTTTGTTTCCTGCTCTTTGCTCGCTTCTTGCTGTTGGCGTTCGAGGACTGTCCAAGGCCTGGATTTTCTTTTGTCTGCAGAGTCCCTGAAGAAGCCGCATCTGCTACAGACACAGCCTTCGATGATTTTGTTCCAGGTTTGTGCTTTTGAAGAGGGGTAGGAAGAGACTTTCGAGTCTTGCTACCGCAGCAATCGCATTTGTAGACTACAGCTCTCGGTGGGTTCGAGACTTTCCCCTGCCGCCGCTTATTCTTTCGTCCAAGTTGCTTCAGCTCCAAAACCCCGTTCCATCCCAGTATCATGATAGTCCCGCATGCGCCGCACGCTTTGCGCTTCTGTGTATTTGGTGGGTCGAGGTTGCTGTCAAAGAGCAGGGAGTCGTGTCGTGACATGAGGTGCCTTGACGTCTCGGGAGCGGTCGCTGCGAGAAGATGCGCGGAGTCATTCAGATATTGTAGACGCGCCGATAATTCTGGAGATGCCATGATAATCACATCGAATTCAGATGTGAAGATGGCTTATGGGGGCGACGCGTTGTGTAACTGAGGTTTTGATTGAATGATGTAGAAATTCTGAGAGGAAGCGAACTTCAGACTTCTAAAATACAGTATCCATGGTCGTGACTACACTTAGAAATGACACCAACCACTACCACATTGCGGAAACTTGATGTTTAATGAGCTTATATCAAGTTTAAGCAATCAACTTCCCAATCCTCATTTCTTTACGTCCTAATTACCATATTCTCGGATTAATCCCACCACATGGACCCCGCCCCGGCATTAGTGGAGGGGCAGGGCTTGCGAATTGCTGTTGAAGGATGTGTAGGTGCCTTTAAGTTCATGTGACTTGTTAATATATCTAACATGATTGATAGGGCCATGGTACGCTGGATGCTATTTACGCAGCAGTCCAGAAAGCATGCGAGGTTCGAGGTTGGGACGGGGTTGACCTCCTCATTATTGGGGGAGATTTCCAGGTATATCCTTCAGGTTGCTAGCAAGTTCAGAAGCTAATAACCACAGGCAGTTCGAAATGCCTCTGACTTAACCGTCATGTCTTGCCCGGTCAAATACCGCGAGATTGGCGATTTTCACAAGTACTATAGTGGAACCGCCAAAGCACCATACCTTACAATATTCGTTGGAGGCAATCATGAAGCTAGCAGTCATCTCTGGGAGCTTTTTTATGGTGGCTGGGTCGCACCAAACATCTATTACATGGGGGCAGCCAATGTTGTACGAGTCGGCGGAGTACGAATCGCTGGCATGTCCGGCATCTGGAAAGGCAGAGACTACAACAAGCATCACCACGAACGATTACCTTACAACCAAGACGATGTCAAAACCATTTATCACGTCCGGGAGATTGACATCCGAAAGCTCCTCCAGCTGAAATCCCAGGTCGACATTTGCATCAGCCATGACTGGCCTCGAGCGATCGAGAATCATGGGGATTCGAGAGCGTTATTCCGATGGAAACCTGACTTTGAACAAGAATCAAAGGAGGGAACATTAGGAAATCAAGCCGCAACATATGTCATGGATCGGCTTCGACCTCCATATTGGTTTGCAGCTCACATGCACTGCAAATTTGCTGCAACTAAGACCTACGAAGATACCACACAAGACAATGCAGCCTCATTACCGTCGTCAGTTGAAGCACACCACCATCATCCACCAACCAAAACGACAGAAGATCCGGTGATTGTAGTAGCTGCTCACAATGCAGACGAAATTGATCTTGACATGGACGATGAAGAAACGCTACCGCCCCCAAAGCCTGCTCCGACCAACGGCTCAGTATCCACTACTACAAATCAACATGAAATAGACTTGGATGGCGATGAAAAGGTGTCCGCCACAGCTACAGTTCCATCTTCTGTTCCTTCAGACCTTCGTGCGCAACTACCTGCTGCTTTTTCAGCACCGGCACAATCTTCCAGACAGGTACCTGGACAACCCAAACCTCGCGAAGTCACCAACAAGACAGTCAGATTTCTTGCATTAGATAAATGCCTTCCTAGCCGCAAATTCTTACAACTCCTCGAAGTCCACCCACATGCAAAAACCAATTCCGAGCTCCCGGTTTCTCAGTCAATTTCAAGGCCAAAGCCCAAATTCGAATACGATCCAGAATGGCTTGCTATAACTCGAGTATTTGCTCCAAGTATTATTTTGGGAAATAAACAAGCCCTACCTACAGAAGATCTGGGTGAGGCTAACTATCGTCCCCTGATAGAGAAGGAGCAAGATTGGGTCAACGAACATATTGTCAAAGCGAACAGGCTGGAGATACCGGAGAATTTTGTCATCACCGCTCCGATATTTCAAGTCGGAATGCCAGAAATTGTCAACGAAGGACCTGTCGAGTACAGCAATCCGCAAATGCGTCAGTACTGCGAGCTGGTGGGAATTGAGAACAAGTTCTTTGCAACACAAGAATGGAGAGACGAGAGAATGAGTTTGGGCCCTGCCCCAGAAGAGGAGAGACGCGACGGTGGATTTGGAAGGGGTCGAGGAAGAGGTGGTAGAGGTGGTCGAGGCGGAGGACGTGGAGGTGGCCGAGGTCGTGGTGGAGGACGAGGACGTGGAAGAGGATGGTAAGAAAGGAATGAAGGAGTTTGCGTTTTTCAAGATACCCCAGGACCACCAGGCTGAGCTTATGTCGACAATTACACATCGAAGTATGGATTACCCTAGCTGCGCATTATACTTCATGGCCGGTTTGATGACTGGGAATGAGTCTCTTGTCTCATGGGGGTGAGTTGTGTTTCTCTTGAGAAGAACAGATACCTCCCCCTACTGTATATTATTACTAGCTCTAGAGGTCACCTTACGTGGAGAACTGGCCCATTCCGGATACCATGTCGAGTCCGCCTCCTATTGGTCCATGAGTTCCGTGGAACATCACCTTGACTACAATGTCACTTTGGAGACGGAGATGGCGAATTCAAAACCAAAGTTCCACAGCTAGTTTGACTTCTTTGTCTATATCTTGAAGTCAACGGGTTGATTCCCTTACATCACGGTACAAATATACAAGCCTTTGCACTTTTGCAAGACGACGAATCAAAAAGATCTTTACTTTGTATAAAGCCTTACCACTCAAAGCGATTCTCCTTACCGTCTCCTCTGAACTAATGCGTGAACAGAGCCTGGATATGCCCGGAAAGAGTTGCTCTTTATCTCCTATGGTGTTTTACGGCCTTCTCTACAAAAGCTTAATACTCCTTATGCTGGATGGACAAAAGTGGCACTCACGATGGTTGACTTTTAATGTCCCACCCCGCTTGGCATATTATAAATTGGTACGCTTTTTCCTATCCACCCGATTCTACCGACAGCGAGAGTGGCGACATTCTATGGAGAAGGCCGTTAAATGCTGTAGGAGTTATCTCAATGGCTGGCTGGGTCTTGCTCTTGCACCGGATGTGGCTACCCTTGAAGACTGCAGTATTGATTCTGCAGGCGCCCCCGAATGATGTCACACGTATTCCCAAGAGCCCAGGGCATTCTCCGTATTGATGTTGAGATTGAAAGGGCAGTTAGCCAGGTAGGCTTCTTATTTTTCTATTTTGTCCAAGTACCGTACCGTATCTGTTTCTACTTCGTATACTTGTAACGTCAGATGATTTCGGTGTTACAAAATGACCCGTTCCTGCATTTCCAAGACTTTGTACCTGCTGATCGGTGATACCGTACCGGTCTGAACAGCGGTGTGCTTGCTGACAAGGGATAGAAATAGACTACTAGAGGATTACTGAGTTATGCAGAAGCTGGCAAGTATAAGACCCCGAGGAAAATTAATAAACTATTATTGCTGAGAATTGTTTAATCTAGAAAAGTACACGATTCCCTTAATACTTTTATATCCCTGGGGATATACATCGGAGTTGCCTTTATTGCAACTAAATGTCTCAGGCGGAGGCGGGTAAACAAAGAAGCGGAGCTTGACGTACGGTGGCTGCAAAACTTGACTACTCCGTAGACTAGTAGCGTGCACGAATAGCAGCTTCATTCAACCACACGCCTCGAGACGTCTCGACATTCATACTTCTCAGCACATGCGCCTCTTTCCTCGAGTCTATCCTGCCCTACCTGATTGCTTCGCATCGCCGCTATTTATACCTTGTTCCATCACATTCAAGACTGCCCCGAACCTCTGCCTCCATCCCGAGGCCCGTCTTCGCGCCTCTAAGAAGAACCCTGAGCACAAGTTGGAAACCGGACTGAATGGCTACTAATCCGGGCGCACTTTTATTTGACCAGCGAAGCTCAGTTTCGATAGCCCTTCGGTAACCCGAGCTGCTCTCCTCTATCAACATCTTTTACAAATTCATCTCCAACCTAGCATCCTCGCTGTCAATTAGGACGCTTGGAGCTGGTAGAAATCAACGAAGCCGTGCAAGGAGAAACATTCTACACGAAAAAGAGCCATAGAGCATTATCGAAGAAATAGCAACGATGAAGTTCGGACGCAAGTGAGTCTGACAATACCTAGCTTTTATCCGTTCTGTTACGAACTCATTACTAACTCCTCTCACAGTTTGCCCCGCAATCAGATACCGGAGTGGTCAGCGTCGTACATCAACTACAAAGGATTGAAGAAGCTTATCAAGGCGGCTTCTGCCACCGCAAAAGCAGGCGAAGATGTCGACCTAGCCGGTACGTGTCAATCAGCAGCATCTTTCTTTTCCACTGGCTAACGTCATTTTCTAGAATTCTTCTTCTCCCTCGACCGCAACCTTGACACCGTCGATGGGTTCTATAACAAGAAATTCGCCGATGCTTCGAGACGATTGAAATTACTCCAGGAAAGATATGCTTTTCCAGAACAAGGCCTGGAGACATTGGACCGTAATGAGGTTGATGAACTTATGGGTGCTCTCTTGGAACTGCGCGGTCAACTGAGAAACCTACAAAGCTTTGGAGAGTTGAACAGAAGGGGTTTTGTGAAAATCACCAAGAAGGTTGATAAGAAGGTGCCCTCAGTTTGTACTCAGCAACGATACCTATCTTCCAAGGTCGACCCGAAGCCTTTCGCCACCAACGCTGCTCTTTCACAAGCTTTGAAGACTGTAAATGAGTGGATGGAAACAGTAGGCGAGACGAAAGTCCGTGACGAAAACACCTCTGTCCGTTCAGCACATACCCTCAAGCGAGTATCCTCGAGGTCCATCGTTAACCTACCCAATGGCCTTCTGGATAAGGTTGATGGAGCAATCAGAAGTGATGATGTTCCAACCTTGCAAGAGACTCTCGCCGAGGCCAACTTGGACTCCGACGATGCAGGAATGCAGAAAGTACTGGTCAACCTTTTGCAGAGTGCTATTGCCTGCAAGTCGAAGAAGTGCATTCGTTTCTTCCTGAAAGACATCAAGTCTTTGGAAGAAGCAGATGACATCAATCGCCGAAATTGCTTACATCGCTTGGTTGTGTCTATTGGACGTGCCAAATCCGGCCCCAAGGCGAATTTTTCAATCGTACCCGAACCAGATCATATGAAGTTCTTAACTCCAGCAGTCACCCCTCTTGGCCCAGCTCCAAGTAAACTCAAGGAGTCTAACTTATTAAGCATCAATGACGATTCAGTCATGCTTCTTGCATACGTCCTCGACTCCCTCCAGCCTCATCAACGGGTATCGTTGAAAAGGAGGGATACGTACGGCCGATTTCCTTTACATTATGCTGCTCAATTTGGCTTCGTTGTCATCTGTGAATTGGTTATGAAGTACATGCAAGACTGGGGTCAGTTCAATGTTGAGCATGGCATTGATGCTCCTGAATGGCAAGATAACGAAGGTCTTGCTCCGTTGCATCTGAGCGTGATTGGAGGCCATCCCCTTACTACAAAAGCTCTCTTGAAAGCCGAGAACTGGCAGGGCTCAAACGTCCGTAAGGCAGCCATGAGGAAAGACATTTCCAAATCAAGCGCTGTGCTTGCCCTCGCTACAAAATCCAATCTCACACAGATTGTGAAGCTTCTCGTTGACGCGGGGGTCGATATAAACTGGCAAGACGAGACTGGTGAAACGGCTTTGCATATCGCTGCCCGTTTTGGACATGAGGAGTGCGCAAGGATCTTGCTTGAAGGGAGGGCTGATCAGAAAACTAACTTTGAGCTTGTCGAAAAGTCTTTCTCTTGGACACCTCTTCACGTTGCCTGTGTTGATGGTCATCTCTCGATAGTGGAGCTGCTTATTGTAGCGGGTGCCGACCTCAGGAAACTCGACGCCTCTGGTTGGACTGCTCAAGAGCACGCTGCCTTGAGAGGTCATATGGACATTGCAGATATGCTGAATGAAGCTGTGGATGTTTCGAGCAGTGATTCAGAGGATTCTGCAAGTACGGCAGCATCATCTCCTCCCAAACCAACATCGTTGGAAGCCCTCCGCTCTGCCCAGAGCTCTCAGAGCAACATCGTTCGAACCACGGAACCCGTCAAGACTTTTGGTCACCGATATCTCACAAACGAAAGCATTGTTCTCGTCAGCTTGGGGTCAATGGATATGAGAAAAGACACTCCTGCTGTGAAACTGGAGCAAATTCCAATTGCAGAAGCTCATTCGACCCAACTGGATACAGCATTGTCTGTTGTCGTGACTGCGAGCGGGGCCCAAGGCGAACCCACCACTATTGATTTGCCGGTTCAGGACAACATCTCTACGGAGCCTATCGTCTTTTCTACTCTGGATGCATCAAAGGTCAAATTATATTTCGACATCATCCCGACGTATACAGGGAGTGAAGATAACAAAGTCGGACGCGGTGTCGCAATTCTATCGAGCGTTAAACAGGCAATTGGCCTGAAGCGTATGAGCCTTCAAGGCGATGTCAGTGTTCCCATCATGGGTACCAACCTGGAGGTTATCGGATGTGTCAATTTCAATTTTCTCGTCATCACACCATTCTCTCATCCGAATATGGGAATCACTGCGAAACATACTTACTGGAAAGAGTTGTCATCCACAATGGTGATTGGGCATAGAGGCCTGGGCAAGAATGTGTCAACGAACAGATCTCTCCAACTAGGGGAGAATACTTTGCAATCTTTCATTGCAGCCGCAAACCTAGGCGCTAACTATGTCGAATTCGATGTCCAGCTTACAAAGGACCATGTACCTGTCATCTACCACGACTTCCTTGTCAGCGAGACGGGCATCGATGCACCAGTCCATACTATGACACTAGAGCAATTCTTACACGTCAATGATCCTACCCCTCGTGCATCACGGCCACCATCTCCACTAAAGGAAAGCCCAAACTTTCGCGTTGTTCGTGGTATGGACCGCTCGCGATCACTCTCTCTTGGCCACGAGGTACCCGATTTCGAGATGGCGGAGAGAATGAAACACACTCGGGATTTCAAGAAAAAGGGGTACAAAGCAAATTCTCGTGGTAATTTCATTCAAGCCCCTTTTACCACGCTTGAAGAGATGTTCGTCCAACTTGATCAAAACGTCGGATTCAACATCGAGCTGAAGTACCCAATGTTACACGAGTCGGAAGAGCAAGAGATGGATGCTTATGCTGTTGAGTTGAATAGCTTTGTGGACACTATCTTGGCTAAAGTTTATGATTTCAACAAGAAACGCAAGATCATCTTTAGCAGTTTCAACCCAGATATCTGTCTGCTACTAAGCTTCAAGCAACCCAGTATTCCGATTCTGTTTTTGACAGATGCGGGTATAAGCAAGGTTGGCGATATCCGAGCTAGTAGTCTGCAAGAAGCTATCCGCTTCGCAAGCCGCTGGAATTTGCTGGGCATAGTGAGCGCTGCTGAACCACTATGCAACAGCCCGAGATTAGTGAGAGTTGTGAAGGAGAATGGGTTGGTTTGTGTCAGCTATGGGGCGCTGAACAATGATGCCGAGAAAGTCAATGTTTGTCCCCCTTAACCTCTTGTAGTTCATAATGCTAACTTTGAGAAGCAACAAGTTAAAGAAGGCATCGATGCTGTTATCGTCGACAGTGTTCTGAAAATACGACAGGGTCTTACCAAAAACACAAAGTCGAACCAGACGACTGAGTTGCCCGTGCAACCTAAGGTGGTGTTAATGAATGACGTTAATGAAGTTGGCGGGTCTTGAGGGTGGGATCTTTTGCGTAGATATTTTGCATTTGCATTGTTTCATGGATGTCATTAAAAGGCGAACTTTAATGGAAACATAGGAGGGAGAAACTTTTTGTTGCAGTATTTGGAGTCTAGGCACATACAGGAGTATGGGCGACGTCCTGTTTCGTTTGCTTTTCTTGTCGCCCCTCATCACTGTTCAGTCATCTAGTTGTTTTTGTCGGAGGAACATTCGTTCCAGGTCTGCAGTTTCTTGCTTGGTGTGACGAAGTCACTCATTTAATAGCAGATGGATATAGGCCCCTTGTCTGATTTGGAACCCCAGATTCATAGAGAGATACTAACGGCGTGAATGTGGCGAGTAGGAAAGTACTAATCTGGTAGCCCTCCCAACGATCCCATACTAGCCAACGAGAAATGAGACGGTGGTTCGAGATACTGCCCAGGCCACCCATCCCGATAACAAATGTAGCCGACACCCCCATGCATCCCTGCCGTCCCCAAGTCAACATACCCTATCTACTGATAGGTTGCTGCCAATCCAAAGCTAGAAAATGTTTGGGACTGAAAAAATGCCAAAATGCGGACCTTGTGGACCGTTCAACGAACCCTAGTCACAGGCAAACACGAGTTTCAAGGAAGATATACCTCACTAACGCCGTGAAATTACTCGCTCCCAAGGCAACTCAGTAACTTCAAGTTCATAATCTCTCGCTTTCCTATGTATGGATATACCCCACAGGAAGCTCTGAATGTAGCTGGGTATCCTACGTCTACTGAATGTGCCGGGGCTTGCTTTCTCAGCAACCCTACACCTATACAGACCATCAGGACTTTAACTGGGTCGAAACGAGCTACCAAAGAGCAAGAATGGCGCACAATTCTATATTGCGCAGCGGATATCACCGTGACTAGCTCAACAGGTAGACTTGAGTTTCTTTTCTTTGCTTTCTGATTCATTTTCATACCTGACACCAATTCTTGGGAATCTGTCCTATACTACTTGTATATCTAGACCATCTTCTCCTCAGCAGCTACAATCCATCGTGCTGGACATTCCCGGTCACTTTCCGCGAAAGGAAAGAAGTAGCGTCGTTTCTTCGCGTGAGTAGTTTGACGGTCTGTCACTGCTTGTGCACGCGGCGTCTCGTCTTCCGGCGAAGGAAACACGATAACGCTAGCTGGGAAGCGTTTCCTGCGAATATGTGGGTTTCTCTCTCTTGCTTATTTTCTCTGCTGTTTATGGGATATGAAAGCGAGCAAGTGAGTTGGGATATAGAGTACTTGTCGTAGGAGACAAGTGGGAGCGGGTGTGGATTTTGCATAACATGGAAGAGTTTTCGGGAGTTACCTTTCCTTTCCTTTCCTAGGTCGTTATTATTTATTTATTCATCTAGTGCCAGCCCGTCCCGTCACAAACTTGCGGTTTGGTTTGGTTTGATTTGGTTGGTGAACTCGATAGTTAAGTTGAAAATAAATGCTAGAAACTTTATTTTTTTATTTTTTATTTTCGTGCTGGAAGGATGATGCTTATTTGGCTTCTGTGATTGATCGTGGGGTGTGTATATATTTCTTCAACGCCTCTGACTCGTGGTCGTGTGCTTTGTAGGATAGCAAGCCGTCTTTGAATTCTCTGAGGGAGAAAGTCGTGCGTGAGGTGGTATGAGCTACTTGCATAAGATGACCGACTATGCTATACCCCTCAAAGGTTTTTGCAGCGGCAGCCCTCGAGCAAGCTGCCTCGTGGTTCTAGACAGAAAAAGCGACACTGGGCACCGATTTATAATCTGCCAGGCCGAGTGGGACATTGAAAGCCCATGATACCTAGTGAGTGCCGCTTGTTATATCCGGCACAAGCCAGCCCCAGCCAGCCCCAGCCCTACGGTGATGCTGGTGGTGCGATGCGTGTCACGTGTACGTATTAGGGCCTCAGCTCAGCTACTTCTGTTTTTTACCTACGCCTCGGACACCGATTCTAGGTACAGCAGGTAGACATTCCATCCTCTTCCACGCCAATCCGCAGTCTTCCTCACAATTTGAAATTTATAGGAGGGGCGGAGGGAGAGGGAGAGGGACGGCTTTTTGCACGCTTTGGTCGGTGGTGAGTATTGAGTAAGTAAGGGTAAGTAGTATTCTAAGAAAAGTTGCACGGCTATAACGGTCTAATAATCAAATGGATGGTTTACTTTGGGATATCCGTGTAGAGAAGCTAACCCTTGATGAGATGGTGTTTTTGATTAGAAAGGAATGCCTGTGGGGTCACGTGCGTTTAAAGTTGTGTGTGTGTGTGAGAGGAGGGAAGAATAATGCGTGGGGAGGAGAGGAATAGTTTAAAAAGCGGAATCTCTTTTCTGGGCTGAAAGTTGGGGTATGTCTTATTGGGTACTGTACGAATATTTAAGTGTAACCTTGATGCCCGCAGATGGCTTTGCCTGACGGAAATGGAAACGCAGCTGGACGGTTACGTATTTGGTGGATGGACTGGGTGAAGCTTCAGCCTCTTGAAGTCTATATGCAGGTTTCTCCTCATGATGGTGGAAGGAACCTCCTGAACGAATAAATAGTAAAGCTTCCACGAGAAAAGGAACCATGGAAAAGTGATGGGTGCGTACTACGAATAAAGACACGAAATACCATACCATGGTAAACGTGCGACTCAGAATATGTATTTGTACGCTTATTGTAGCATACTCGCAATCCTCGCATGACCCAAGCAAAATTCAAAGTACAAACCCGGATCCAACTCCATGCAAAAAGGACCGTTTTACAATGATATCTTAACTCTTCAAAGCCTCCAACCGGCCGCGCATCTGATCCAGCATAGCTTCCGCATCTTCATCTTCTTCTTCCTCCGCCACTGGTTGCTCCTGTACAGGCGCCGGCGTACTCGGCGTCGCGCCAACCTTGCCCATACGATCTTGTAGAATCTCGCCCAGCACCTTATCGACCTCCGTCTCAGCCTCTTCCTCATCGTCCTCCAGCTCATCAGGAAGCGAATCCCCCACCATCTCCTCAATAATACCCGCCTTTACCAACTCCTGACTCAATTCCCTCATCGTGCCCGTTAACTCCGGTAGCCGCACGAGACTATTAACGTCCTTCATAATTCCCACGCTGGACCGGATGCTGCCCTCGATCTTGCGCACCGCAAACGCCTCGGTGACCTGCATCGACACGCTGTTGAGCTGCGCCTTCGACGTGACGAGTCGTGTGGACTGTTTGCGGATCCGGATGAGCTCGCGGGCGAAGATGCGGGTTTCTTGTGCGGCCTGCTTGGCTTGTGAGGGGTTGCGTTGCGCGCGGCGGTTGGCTTGGATGATGCTGGTTCGGGCCTTGTTCTCGACGACTTTGAGCTGCGCGATATCGCGATCGAGCTTCCGTGTGTTCTGGCGGATGAGCTGGTTGCATTTCCTGACCTGGGGGTTGTGAGTTGGTATTGCGGGGGTATGGAGGGGGAGGGGGACGGGGGCATTGCGGACCTGGACTTGGGGATCAGGCTTGAAGAAGACGGCTCTGATGGACTCCATCTTGACTGCGGTGGGTCGGGTTTGGGTCGCAGAGACAATGCTCTGCCTCAAGTTGTCGTCCTCGAAGCTCTCCCCTGGAATATCTGGAGACTCTCCGGAGTGTCGTCAGTTTATGGCTGAATCAGTGTTAGTTGCCTCGTTGGGTTTAAGGTTGTCGTCAAGTTACTGGTCATTCGGCCAATGAAATGGCTCTAAAAAGACCCTTTGGCTACGGCGGCCTAACGTGGGGCAGCAAAGACACACGGAAGTCCAGTCCAATAATAGAACTCGGATTTGAATCTTAATTGGGATTGTATTGTGTTATAGAGGTGGGTATGTAGAACCAGGTATAATTATGAAGTTTTCATTTTCATTTACCATTTAAGTGATATTCGTATTCAAGTTACCTGTTTGTTTGAAAATACAAGCGCTTTGCTACATACAGGCAGGGGTTATTGCTACTGCGACCCTGCCCTGGCCTTCGCCGCAATTCTTCACAATTCGATCGGCTCTCCAGCCTTACGCCGCACCACACCAAACCCGCTTCTTCTTCAACCTTCTTGATCCTCTCCTCTCCTCTTACCAACAAATTCTCCTCCCCAAACCACCACCACATCGCAACTTCAACTGAATTGCTAATTCTTCCTGTATTGTCTACATTTTTTAGACTCTCCCACCGCATTAACCATGGCTGCGACTCCTGAAGGTAAGCATAAAACAGACACAGAGCTTTGATCACCCTGCAATAAGAGCTACTCCAGTTTTTGTCCACAACCCCTCCCCTGTCTAGAATACTCAAGATATCCAAGACAACATTGTCCACCATCTGCCACCTCGAGGATTATTTATACGCACACAGCTAACATGTTCCTCAGTCCTTTGGGCTCAACGATCCAGCGCGACCGATGCCGCAAAAAACTACATCTACCTGACCATCTCCGTACCCGACGTCCAGGCATCCAAGCTCAAGCTCGACCTGAAGCCAACCTCCCTCTCCTTCTCCGGCCACTCGGACTCCCTCAAGAGAGACTACCAGCTCGCGCTTGACTTCTATGCCGAGATTGACCCCACGGAGAGCAAGATCAACCCCACGGGCAAGAACATCGAGCTGGTGCTGCGCAAGAAGGAGCTGAAGGAGGAGTTCTGGCCAAGACTGCTAAAGGACGCAAAGAAGGTGCACTTCCTGAAGACCGACTTTGACAAGTGG
Source organism: Lachnellula arida (assembly GCA_007821475.1). Lineage (NCBI taxonomy): Eukaryota > Fungi > Ascomycota > Leotiomycetes > Helotiales > Lachnaceae > Lachnellula > Lachnellula arida. The sequence goes on from QGMF01000182.1 coordinate 22,450, forward strand.
GTTGACGAGGACGAGCAAGACGAGGCTCCCGAGGAAGACCTAGGTATTTCCACTCGCACGTCCTGGCGCATTTACAGCAAGGCTAATATTTTTCACAGCAGGAGGCAACATGGGCGGAATGGGTGGTATGCCGGGTATGGGAGACATGAGCTCGATGATGGGCGGAGGAGCAGGAGGTGACTTTGGCGGCATCGACTTCTCCAAGCTCGGAGGAGGTGCGGGCGGCGACGCAGAGGGTGAAGAAGAGGATGATGACGACGATGAGGATATGCCAGAGCTGGAGGAAGACGAGGAGGCTGGAAAGTCCAGCGCCAAGATCGAGGAGGTCAACTAGAGTGTGTTTTAGAGGCTCGCGGTCGGCTCCCTTGGCACTTTGCCTTTTTCAAGCGTCTCAGATCTCGGGTCGGTCAGTCCAAGATGGCGTGTATGTCTTTGACTCGTCAATTTGGTAGTTTGCTATTTTCCATAAGTTGATGTGAGATAATAGGATTGGCAGGCAAAAACATTATAAAAGCATGGTTTCCGTCTCGTATTGTGTTTAAGCTTGATTTGAAGATACTAGCTTTTGTTTGTACCAGGCTATTTTCTTACATTACTTGCCAGCTGTTTTAAGAGCCTATATATCCTATAGTGTTTTAGGCCTCATCACCACGCCACCTGCCACATTATAAGCTAGTGCTGCTTTTCCTATCCCCCGCGAAGCTTACTGTAGGAGATATGCAAGCTCCCGAGACAGCAACAGCTCCTACGCTCCTGGCTGTATCCCAAAACTCAGCTTTTTACTATGCTAATATGATATGTCGGGTTTATATTACTTGCCAGCTTGCTTTACGCTTGTTTTTCGATCTTGGTTGTATGCGAGGATACTCGTATTCTTACCCTCATCCATGTCTGCAGAGTAGCACTCCTTTTTAATGACTGATACGTCAATACCTACAAGTATCCCGCATGCAACTATCCACACCCAGCGTCTACGCTCTAAGTGGTCAGCGATACACGTCTATTCTCTTTCCTACCAACTGCACTTCCACCTCAAACTCCACCTCAAACTCCACCTCCATATACAAATCCAAAACATGTACAAACAACTCAAACAGCATCTTCCCAGCCCAACTAAACCCCACCGACTACCTCATCTCCATCTCCATCTCACACACTTCCACTTCCACATACAGTCCTCTTCTCCCAACACAGAGCAAGTATCACCGCGCCTGCCAGCAAACGAAACGAAATGAAACGTACCATTCCCCGCCGCGTCAGTGGAAGAATTGCAAGCATGTAGTGCTGAACGTCGTGTATGGGAAGGCGGGAGAAGGGAAAGAAAGAGGAGGAGAAGGGGGAGGTTGGGTATATGAATTGGGATGCGGGGGCGGGGGCATTGTGGGGAGGGGAGAGCTTGTGTGGTTGTATGGGAGATGAGATCAGGATGGCCTGGGGAGAAGTAAAGGGAGCGAGGGATAGGAGGCGCGAGGCTATGTTTGGGGTTATGGGTATAGGTGAAATAAAGAAGGAAGGAAAAGAGGAAAGAAAGGTGTTCTTATTGGATATTAGGTTGTTCGTTACGTTGAGTGCACTTTCTTATATTCCTGCATTTTCCTCGGCTGGAAGACGGGAGGAAGGAAGGATGTCAATACTTGAGATGGTGGTTTTCTCAACTGAAAGACAAGTTGAGAACATAGACATGACTGGTTCTTGTCTGGCTGGCGTCTTTCCAGCTGGATATTAAATGCGCGTTATAGCATTTCATTGATCATTCCCATCCCCAGCAAGTTCTGGAATTCACAATTCAAGTTGCTGGTGGAATTCAGTACTGTACGTGTGATTTACACCATGCGTTTGCATTGTTCAGGGAAATACAATTCGAAACTTGACTCCATCATCACGAACAAGCACGATAATCCAGCGCATACAGACAGCAGATCACAAAATCCCAATACCCTTCACTTCAAGAAACACTCTATCGATCAACACCGTACAACAAACATCCCCACGTCTAGCGCTCAACCGAAGGACGAATGCCCCAAAAGCAAATTGAGGAAGATGCCAGACGACAACCCTCCAGCCCACCAACAGCCACCAAGACAGACCATCCACCGGGACACATCTGCCATCTGTGCAAGTGCTATATGTTTTCAGGGTTATGTACGAATCATGGGGCACCGCATAGTGTTTGTAAAAATTGTGCTGTGATGGAAGTGGAAATGGAAGGGGAAGTGGAGTACAGTGGGTGGTTGAAGAAAGGGGATGGAGAGGAGAAGTAGGGTTAGTTTTGGATTATATAGCGTTGGATGGCATTGGATTGGATTGCATCGCATCGCATCGCACATCCCATCACATCGCATCACATCACACCTCGCATCACATCACATCACCTTGGATAGCTCAGCTAGCTTAATTGCAAGTCAAGTGCCGACTCGATCTGAATGCTACTTGGGAGAGACGAGATATAGGTTAAGAAGAGTTTATTTTTGGAGCACCAGGGGCCAACGGAGCCTATTCTGTTGCTTGCTTTTTGGGGGGGAGGTGGGATGTTTAGAATCGACAACTGTCACTCCTTCAATTCTCCTTCTTCACTTCAACATCTACATCTACATCTACAATATGTCGTCTACAACCCTCGCCCCTACAAAGCTAAATTCCTCAAAGCCGGTCACCGAAGAGCGTGTGATTATGGAAGGAGCAAGGATAGATTGAATAGATGGATGGATGGGTGGATGGGTGGATGGTGGAGCAACTTCACAAGCATTGAATCATACACATATTGCTTTGTGAATGTATGTATGTTCGTTCCTCCGCATCCCTATTTCTTGAACCCATAAACTGTTTTTGCAGTCCTTCAATATTCCACCAAAGTCTTCAAGAAACAAACTGCACTCAACTACCTGGCAACTCATAACCACACTACACCAAACACATCATGCCGCCCAAACCAGACCCCAAGGCAAAACCCGACGCCTCGAAGATAGTCGTAAAACACTCAGCTCCCGTCCCCGTCCCGAACAACGCGCCGCCCCCAAGACCAAAGCCAAAGCCACTCCCCGTAAGTCCTGCTCTCTTCCCACGTCATACCTTACTCTTCCTACACCACACCACAATAAAGTTGAATCCTATATGATATTCATCACACTAACTCCCTTTCCTTTCTCTCCCAGAATTTCGAAGGCGGTCCAAACATCACAGCCAAATACTCCAACTCGCTCTGCTGTTTCTGCGGCAGGCGCTTGGAGCTCGACATGTGCGAGCATCATGATCCGGTGCATTTTCGGTGCTCGAAGTGTTATGCGTTGGATGATGTGGGTGGGATGGAGGCTTTTGAGGCTGGGTTTAAGAAGCGGAAATAGGTTGGGGGTGGGTGGGAATGCCAAACAGAGGGAGAGGAGGGGTGGGTTGGAGGTGGTGCAAGACAAGACAAGATGAGACGAGCACTTTGTTTTCGTGGGATATTTCCTGATGCTGTTAGTTAGGGGTAGGACTGGGCTTTAGGATATGATATGATGGGATTGGATGGGGTAGTATTGATATGCTTTATCTTTAACTTGATACTTGCATCTCACATTACTCGCTGCTTGTGGGTAGGGAATCAATCCAAAAACACTTCATCATAATTCAGCATCCAGAACCCTGGGAATGTCCGGGAAGCAGCTATAAGTATTTGAACTTCTTTAATCTTGCTTAGTTATCCAGGGATTTCGATTTGTTCTTGAATGATATGGTTATTTACCACTCATGTGACTAGTTTTGGCCCCTGAAGCAAAGCTTGAGGTAAGTTCATTATTGCGCACGGATGTTTCTAATTAATTTGAGGTTCTCTTGGTGCGTACCTTGGGGTAGGTATTGTGAGGGTAAGAAGCACTTTGTTTCTGGGGGGTGTGGAGGTAAGAGTCGTCAGCGACTAGGAGGTTGGCATCTAGATAGACTAAATACAGACTTAACAAAGCTTCCGGTCGGGAATAACCTATTTATTAATGGTAACGCACCAATCACATGTGGTCTGAAGGTATCCCTTGCTCCTGTTTATAGCTAGGAGCTGACGCGTTCCCATCTTAGTCGTGAGAACAGGCTCTTCATAGCCACATCCCATTCCCGTCCGAATTTCTCGCGTGAGGCTCACCCAAGAGAGCCGTATCGGAACCCCCAACTCCATCATCATCATCCATTACTACATTCTCCCCAATCATCATGTTGGCCCGCAGAAATACCGACTCCTGACATAAGCCTGCCCAGCCTGCGTCTGATCAGGCTGCTGCATCTGGGGATTCGACGCTAGAGATACGTCTTCGATTCTGCTCTGCATGCTTGTATGTGGTGACGGGTGGTATGTTGTCATGTGCTGGTCTGTGGGGTAGGGCAGGAAGCATACTCCTGGGGGTGGGGTTGGTTGTATGGGAGGTTGGGGTGAAGGTAGAGGTGGAGACCAGATTGATGGGGGAGGCGAAGTAGAATTCGGACTTTGGATGCTCGAATTGCTTTGTTCTGAGATTGAGTCCGGATATTGGAGGCTAGAACTATCTCCCATTTGGATTGATGCCTGGCCGATTGATTGAGCTGGTGAACTAGCTCGTCTTTTCTTGGCGGGTCTTTTGGTGACTTTGTTCATTAATCGAGGAGCACAAGATGCTGGTCTTGGTTTTGGTGTTGAGGACGCTGCTGTTGGTATTGCTAATATGTCAGGTACTTTGCCAGGTGTGACAGGCTCTTGTAAAGGTGCTGGTAAGTTATTAGTCTCTTCGGCTTGAGTTCCAGTTCAATATGCATTTACTTTCACCCATGGAGAACAAGTCTTGCAGTCTTCCGCATGAACATGATTCGAGTTTGTGACCACAGCTTTCGAGCGGTCGACCTGGTTTGCGGACTTCTATCAGGAATCTGTCGGTGTGGGCACAGGATGTTGCTCGGTGACCGCGGATACATGGTTCACTACTTCGGAGTCAGATTTCTGTGAAAGCAACATTGTGCGGCTGCAAAAGCATATAAGAAGATAAACTTACCATGAATATTTGTACCCATTAATGAGAGGCATGATGAGGGCTAAATAATGTGGAGCCGTCAAGTCGATGTAACTGAAAATTGACCCACAAACACTGCTTCACTCGCGACTAAGATACCGTCTAGGTCTTTATTCTCGAATATAGAAATGAAGGGCGGAGATTTCGGGAGATAACAAAAGAGTTATTTGCGAGGGCTAGATATATAACTTCCCGTTTCAACCCCCACGATTCTCACGAAGAAAGAAAAGGGTACAATTTGTTGACCAATCAAGAAGAATTTGGTGTACTGCCAAGTGTTAAATAGAGCAAGTTCTCCAGCCATTATCAATAGGTGATAGCAGATGCGAAGATGCGAATGCGGTGGCACGGGTGAAAACCTTCTCAAGCTCGTTTGAGCAGATTTGAGCATGTTATCTTGTCCACGAATCCCAAGAGCGATGGTAAGTGGGTGAGCCTTGGCGATAAAAGAACGTAGCATTTGTAGAATTGTATCGGAAAGAGCAAGAGCTAGAGGAGATGATTGATCTGAGAGGCTTGGTTGGAGGCTGAGTTTGAACCGATCGGTCGGTCGTGGCTATTTCTGCCTACTTTATACGGGTTTTGGCTGGCGAAGCATGTCATGGTCTCTCCAGATGCTCTTGCATGCCTAGCACTGCTTTGCAGGGGTGAGATATTGCCTGGTACCTTCAGAAAATGACCATCTTCTTATTTTTTCGTTCTACTCAGTAAGTGGCCCAGCGCCATGAGTTGCTGTTAACTCCTACAGTGCGTTACGGCCTTCTCCACAAAAGCCTAATGCTCCTTATGATAGACAAAAGCGACACTCACCATGGTTCACCAGGTTGACTTTTAATGTCCCACACCGCCTGAAACATTATAAATTGGTGCTGCTTTTCCTCTCCATCGCGAGAGTAGCGACTTTTTGTGGCGAAGGCCGTAAAGCACTGTAAAATACAATGAAAGGCTCGTCGTAGGGACTCCGTATCTTAGCTGAAGAGAGATGGTTGTATGGCGGAATAATGTTTGGAGTGTTGATTTGGGCTGGATTGAGGATCGAATATTGGCAAGCTGAGCTAGGCGTCTTGGCTGGTGATATGTATATGTAGTCATGCTGGGCGGATATGAGACGGATACAAATTATCTTCATTGTTGAAGGGTCAAATCTACCTGGAATCAGATATGGAAATAGCAACGTCCACAACCGCCGATATGACTATGCCCTCTAATTCTGCGGCCTCTATGGCGATGCCAATAGAAGGAAACAGTAACTAGAACTTTCTGTAAGTTGTAGAAAATATGTCTCCCTGCTTTGGCTGAACGCTTCTCGTAGATGCTTTGGAATTGGCATACCATAGATGATGCTTTTTGTCGTCGGGCTTCAAACTTCGCTCTTCATTTGGCTTTTTTCTCGCCTGTATGGTAGCCTTCCTACTCGTCATCTCACTTGCATTCCTCCGTCGTTCCCAAAGATATTTCGACCGATATCTGAGAGCCAGAATTTATTCTTGGAGCAGAAAGAATACGCAATGCCGACGGATGAGATGTGGGAAAGCTTCTTGCTGAGACAGGGAAAGCCACCAGGGGGAGGAAGAAAATGTTGGTTATCGTCCCGTAACAAAGTGCGAGAGGCCTTTTGCATTCGATGCAGTTCTCTGTTAGCTATTGTATTATGTAGAGTGATGGTAAAGACTCACCAATGTGGGAAAGAGTGAAATACCGATGAGATGAGATTATATTATCATTTCAATTCTGTTGGTTTTGGTTGGATGTTCGCTTTCCACAAGAGATACTTTGTATTCGAAGAATGTGGTGTGGGTCGGTGCAAGACTCATTGGGGAATCTCCTAATAACCGTGTTAGTGACGAAGAATTGAACAAGAATGAATGTTGTTAAGGTCTGGATAATGAAGACTTCGCGCTAATGATCAGGTTTAGACTCTCACGTCAGTGACGAGATGATGCGAAATGTACAAATATGATCATGTCTTCTGATGGTATTATTTGTTCGGTCCCCAGAAGGCAGGCTTTAAAAGCATAAAGCTAGGGAGTAGCCAGAACCTTGCTTTGAGGGATTCCTGGTTTCCTGATGAATACATACAACGTTATGCCGGGTGCCGGCCACAACGTGTTCCTCACTGTCGTGATGATTTGTACTCCTTCCCAATGACGCTAAATTTCAAGACCATGTTTGAGATGCGGCTTATGATGGTCCTTCGCCATTGTCTGTTCCATTGGTATCTGGCTCGACACTCTCCAGAACACCGTTATTACCATTCGTCGGTGGAGCTCCACCGTAACGAGCAATTCTTTCGGCCTCTTTCCTCTCCCGTATCGCTTCGGTTTCTTGTCGCAGTTTCTCCATGTTCCAAGCCTCATCTTCTTCTTCCTCATCGTCATCTTCGTCTTCATCACCGCTTGCATTCCAATCACCCTTTTCAAACATGGCACGACCGGTGGCCTCCTTGGCAAGGCGTGCTTGGTCCTCGGCAGCTTTCTTGTCGAGTCGTTCTGCTTTCCATTTCGCAAACGACTCTGGTGTAACAGGGGTGAGTGTTCCCGTAAGCTTGTGTCGTTCTGACTCCAGGAAATCCTCGAGGGTGAGTGTTTTGAGGGGTGATTTATCCATAAGAGCCTTTTCTGCAGCTCTCTGATCTTTTGTTTTCAATACGAATCTGTATAATATTAGCATAGGCTCGAAACCAATCAAATGTGACTACAAACCCAGGTGGTAATTTGTGCTGGTACATGCACTTGTCGCCGCCATTCGGACATGTCCAGAACCATCCGTATTTCCCTTCCTCCACTGCTTCTATGAAGAACTTGCAGACTTTGTCGGTTGTTGTCTTCTGGTTGCCTTTCTTGGAAAGAACGACTGCTCTAAGCTTCTCTTCGTCCCAATCTTCATTGGTCTCCTGCTTCTTCTTCAAGTCTTCATCCTCCCGAGTATCTTGGTATAGATCTTTCTTAGTTGTTTTCCGCTCGATGTTTGAATCGTGAGAGAATTTGCACTTCTTCCCCTTCTCACAGTGACCCTTTTTGTAAAACTGGCAGAGGACAGTCTTCGGGTCAACTCCAAAGGGAACCTTCTGAACTTGGACCGGCTTGAACAATTCTGCGGTTTCCCTCTGGGCGGCTTCGGCTGCAGCCTTTTCTCTCTCTCGCTGTGCCTTGTCCGCTGCTTTCTTCTTCTCTTCCGGGGTGCCGCCAGCCTTGGCAGACTGTTGCATTTGAGCAATTTGCCTTTGAGTCTGGGCACCCTTCTTATTCTTCATTCCAAAAGTCCTGTCCGCCACCGTCTGTGGCTTCTTGGCCGGGCCTTGCTCTTTGGCGCCCTTCTTCGGAGGCATTTTGGCGATTGAGGATGGTATCGAGAGGTTAAGGTGGGGGAATAGATGATGATGAATCTGGCAATATTTCAGGTGGCCCGAATGTCCAGAAATGACTGTAGGTAGTTGCGAAGAGATGATGCTTGAGAGACGGCAGGTTTGTGAGTCGGCGAAATCGATCCTTGAGATCTGGAATTTGGTGGGGGCAAGCGTGAGTGGCTGATGAAGCGAGGCGCTACTTTCTGGGGAGAAGCAAGCTCAAGCTGGCCTCAATGTTCAAGCTTTAGCCCAACATCAACCTTCACCAGCTGCACGCCAATTGACTCGGAGAGACATCTACAACAGGTACGTAATTATATCACAAGTCCGCACTTAATAATTGCAATGAAAATATTCTAACTTTTGGCAGAGGTTCAATCAACACCTTTCCTCAAAGCATTACGTGGCTCAAGCGCAAAGACAACCTCTCCAACTACTGCACGTTCACCGAGTCTACAGCCAAGATGATTTCTGACGATGATCTCTACCGATTGGCCATCTTTCTTGGCTCTGCCGCCATGCTCCTCATCATCCTTTACCACTTCCTCGAAGTGAACTCGGTCGAAGAACCATCTGAGAAGGTTGAAGCGGCAGTAAAGACAGACGCTAAGGGTGCTGCCCATACGCCAGCGAGATGAGGAAGGAGATGTGTGTGGGGAATTGGTAGTAAATGAAGGGTGAAGGGAGCCAGGAAGCCAGCTTTCCAACGGGTTCTAGCTGTTAGCATTTTCGGCGTTATGGAGCAACCTTGAATGGGTGTACAAGATTAGTGGGATGGAACATTGCAGACAGCTGCATAAAAACCTTGCTTATGTGGCAGTGGAGGAGGCCGAATTGTACAATAGCAAATACCAAGGCACGAATCTAGGAGAGATACTGGCAAATGCTCTATTTCTCGAGGAACATATGTGAATATAAAGTTCTGCGAATAGAACAAATGATTTTCCATTGACAAGCCATATTAGCGACACCAGCTAAACATTCCCATTTGTGACAATAAGAAGAAGAAGAAGAAGAAGAATAAACAGAGTGATTGATAACTAGACTCAATCACTCTGCCGCGACGCGCCTGGGCGGCTTGAGCATGTGACTGAGCCCTATGTGAGTCAGCGAGCTAGCTTATTTAAGCTTAGGCTTCCAGCCATCGCGCCTTCCTTCCTTTCTCCTTGGATCTCCTTTTTGCATCCTCTTCCTCATCTCCATCCGCAAACAAAGCCCTCATCCAAAAACATCTTCGATTCTCACGCTCGCCTTGCCACAAGGTCTCAACAAAGCCTCTTTATCTTTGCGCGCTTCATCCAACTTCGACAGCCGCACTTTTTTGCCACTTCAGACCTGATCTCGCGGCGCGTTTCGAAGCACACAGCCTCATTCCATCGCCACGCAAACAGCGCGAGAAACCAAGAACAAAGCCAGAGTCATCCAGCCTTGTCTCCATAGTTCCTCGAACGTCGACCTACTTGAACATCCTTCTGCCATCTTCAGCTGACCTCACAAACTTCCGGTCCCCATTCACCCAACTCTTACCTTTCTCCCAAATAACAAACACGTAAATCAAACCTCTCAACATCAAATATGTCTGGAAAACTCGACCAGTCTCTCGATGAGATCCTCTCCACTACCCGCCGCACTTCAGTCGGCAAAGGCCGTCGTGTTGGCCGTCGCACTGCCGCCAAGCCCGCCCATGTTGCCCCTTCAAATGGCATCAAGAAGACCGCAAGAGGAGGCAAAGTTATCGCTCAAAGAACCCCAACTGGCCCCAGTGGAAACAGCGAAAGCAAGATTCTAGTTACTGGCTTGGTGAGCATTCCCAAATTATCATTTATACTTTCACAGAACCCAACTAATAGTCGCACAGCCCAAGGATGTGTCGGAACCCATGGTAAAGGTATGTTACCTATGAGGCCCTCGAGCCTTTGGACTTTTGTCGAATTCTTACTTCCACACCGAATCTATGATCCGTCGACGTAATCTTCTACCTGCGCTTTGCGAGGTTCAGTATCTACTTGGGGAAGCCTCATCAGCAATGTCTCCTCTCCGCTTCTGCTTCCATACATATCAAGCATTAGTGGATTGAAGTTGAGCAACTTGCAGTCTTGCACAAACCTATGATTCTATGGAGGTAGCCTGGCAAGCACCATTCCTGAACATAGAGCAGACCATGATGATGGCGTGGCACTATTGTGCCGAGCACTTTTGTATTGGAGTCTACCTTTGGTACCGAGCGCGAGCGAGAGCAAGCTTCAGCGAGCACAGCAGTGGGTCAAGCAGCAGCACAGCACAGCGTCGTTTCCTTTATTGGAGGACACCTCGGAAGGGCGTTGCAAATCTCATGCGACAACATTCAAAGTCTGTAAGGACTTTGATACGACTCTTGTTTCCATCTGGGGAAGTTCGAATTGCTTGGAACGTGGTACTCGATGAGACTGATATTGGATGGGGCAAAGCGCGAACCAACTTGAGATACATTTGGGGAACACTGGTCACGAGAGATTCGAATTATACTTCCCTGGAGATGCGCTTATGAGATTACTAACACCCACTGCTTGCTCGCTGTTGTTGGTGTGTTCTGAAGATTGTCGGCGGGATGGGCCTGAGATTATTCGCAATAACTTTTCTTTCGTACCGAGCTCGACCGATCTTCGATTCAGTATAACATCACAATATCCACATGACTAACCAAACTTTGGAATTAGGAGTACTTTCAAAAGGCAGTCGGACCTGTCAAGAGGGTTGAAATCTCATATGGACCCGGAGGCGTCAGCCGTGGCATCGCCACCATTATCTTTGTTCGCTCAGAGTCTGCTTCCAAAGCTCTCCAAGCACTCAACGGAGTTCTCGTCGATAACAAGACTATTAAGGTATGTGATGTGCACACTTTGGAAGACATATTCTAACGAGTTGACTAGGTTGAGGTGATTGTTGATGCAAAGCGTGCTACTGCCCTGCCTACTCCCAAGGGTCTCAGTGAGCGAATTAGGTAAGCCAATTTCTTGGATATGATTGTAGATCCACCTAACAATCTCCATAGCCAGCCAAAGTCGCAGCCAAAGTCTGCTGCTACTACCAAGGCCTCTGCTACCCGTGGTGCAAAGGCTTCGACCCGTGGTGCGAAAAAGGCCAAGAGCGCCCGCCCAACCAAGAAGACCGCTGAGGAGCTTGACTCTGAAATGATGGACTACTTTGGAGGTGCCAGCAGTGATGCTCCTGCAACTGGCGCTGCCCAACCTGCCGCCAATGGTGATGCCAACATGGATGATGAAATTTTGGTCAGTTCGTCCCCTTATTGATATCTGAGAAAATTACTAACTGGGATGTAGTGAACTTTGTCCAAGGCATATTTGGGTCGATTCTCTGAAAAAAGATTCGACTATTCGGTACACCTTTTCGCGAAAACCAACTTATTGCAATTGTATTACTGTTACTATGCCTAGCTTTCGAACTTGCTAGCCTCTCACAGGCTTAGGCGTGGTCCATATTTTGCGCCTCATAATACCTTTTTCGGCAATTTGCGCCAAACCGGTTTCTTTTTCAAATTGTATTTGCGGATCATCATACCGAGCGTCTCAACGGAGGACAATGGGGGCCATGGGAGGCCGGGGGTTCTTTCGACAGCTTGTATCAGACGCATTTCCTCTCCGACTGTACTGGAAGAGCATAATACCAAGCCTTATCGAACGACACGGGTAGTCGTCCATCGAGCTTGCGTCACACAACTTGCGCCAGCTTGATTTGCTTTTTCAACTATTTCGAGTATCACTGGGCTTGGCTTCGGACAAATTAAAAAAACATTAAACCCCATACTTGCTGTCGATCCTCATTGTGACCACCGTGTCAATGCCATTCCATCACATTCTATTGAAAATTACAGTCTTCGGTTCCAGTGTCACCGGCGAATGTTTGCCTACCTACATTCCTCGTTACGCAGTCTGGGAGTATCACTGCTTTCACTTTGGACGCACATCATCGGATTTGGAGCTATCCAGCACCCTATTCAGAAAACGTCCGTCAAAACCCATCGCTATCCCCAAACCACTACCCCCTAAAATTGTCCTATGACATGCATCTCCTTGAAAAGTGCTATCTCCACTCTGTCGCCCTACTAAAGAATGCTCTACGCCTGCTTGAAATTACTCCAACGACCTATTCGACTCCGCCTACCCGCAGAAGATATTCTTCTGCCTACAATGCCATTAAATCTCAGCGGACACGTCCATGTTTCCTTCTACTAACCCCTATAGTGTTTTACGGCCTTCTCCATAAAAAGCCTGATGCTTCTTATGCTGGATATCAAATGTCCCACGCCGCGTGGCACATTATAAATTGATGCCGCTTTTTGCTATCCACGCCGATCCACGCCGATCGCGAGAGTAGCGACTTTTTATGGAGAAGGCCGTAAAACACTATAGGAGTCAACAAGTTCTAACCGGTCTGCACGGTTGCTCGTGGGTTGTTGGAGGGTGTATATTGGATTGCGATTAGGTGGAGGGGAGTTGTAGATGTGTGAGTGGGAACGAGATTAAAGGGGAGGACGCAGCAGTACTTGTTCCTTCCCCTGAATGGTAGTTTGGTCCTTTCGTATTCGGGTACTGGGCGGGCAACCCTTTCCTTCGAGATACGGAGTACCGGTAAGGTCGTCGCAAAGAGGCTCTCCGGAATTTACGGAACACACTTTCGAGGGTCAAGGAGGGAGATGATTTGAGAAATTGTCTACCGGTATTAGACTAAGAGACGAACTTAGACTATAGAGGTTTATTGCAGGGAAGTCCAAGCCAAGGAAGAACCACTCGAGTCTTGGCTTGAGATAGAAGCAGCTCTTTCGTTTGTTTGTTGGAAGCTGCAAATAAAGAATGTGATATATACGGGGTGGAAATTACCTGAGTAGGAATTCAACACCACAAACTCACTTGACTCATCCATGATCCAATGGTGTCCATAAATGAAGTTCGCTTCGTCACATCCGAACGCCTTGACAGTCAAGCAGATGTTCGAGGTCTCGGATGCTGATTGGATATTAATATTGCTATTACTATAATTAACCGTTACTCCACGCGGCCGAAAAGTCATTCGAGCCCCGCCTTTTGTATAGTGAGGATTTACCTACTCCGTAGGTACGAGTACGGTGATAAACAGTGATCTGCTAGCAAATAGTATTCCTAGCCACTTGATTGGTTAAACAGGGTGTGCACTGTTCAAAGCGTACAATTTAAACCCAAGAGCGGAGTACTAGGTATAATTAACCGTTAATTTCAATCGGAGATCTCGTGGGGAAAAGACCGATTAATGGGAATATTACTAAAAGCGCGAAAGTGTCATGCAGCCGCCCGGAGTCCCTGTTCACATGGTATAGGAACCGAGGCTTGACTGCCTTGGGAAGTAGCCCCTGGACCTTCCTGGACCTTCAGGTTCACAAGCACCCCACCCTCGCCCACCCCACCTTTTGTATTTCCCCGCATTATCCAGCACACCGATTATACTCCGGAGTACGCACAACCCCAGATAGTCCCCAGAAACGACGACGTGTTATGGGAATGTGCGGAGTAACCATGCGCGAATAATGACTATTATTGCATAGAAAAACACAATATACCGTTACATACCGAGGTGGATTGGTAAGGGATGGAGGGGTGAGAGGGAAGAAACGATTACCAGTCTTCTACTGGTAGTGCCGGATTTGGAAAGGGCCGATCAGGAACAACACCTACATCTTCAAAAATGCACCACTCATCTTTTTCCTGTCGAATGCTCCCGACGGCTCACTGGCTGCCAGCGTTGTCCATCACATTTATGCTTATCTTCTCTGCACCCCATTCGGCATCCCGCCCCTAAATCTACCCGCAATCCTTTGAAGGCCCCAAGGCCCCAAGACTAAAGAGTTCATCGCCCTCCTTCCCCTCTTGTGTATTCTCATTGGCGATCCATTGGCGCCGGCTTTAAGAGGTCATGAGGGCCCTCACAAGTCTACACTATGAAGACTTAGGCCCCGAAATGTAAGCAGGACATGCACTGTCGTTGATGCTTTTCGGGGTTCGTGCTGTTCAAGGTTTAGGATCATGCTCAGAGGGGAGCTTTTGATTAGCATACCCCTGTTTCTCCACCACGCGTTCCACTGCCGGTACTGAACTGGTGGTAGGAGTACTCGGACTGTGGTAAGATACCGAGCAATATAAAACACTTTGCTTGTGGTGAATTGGTGTGCGCGGTGAATGGGGGAACCCGCGCTTGAATGAGATATAAGTTGGGCTATTCCACAGTTGCCTGCTGGAAAGCAGACTCTTTTCCATTCTTTCCATTCTTCTTGCCCTGCCCTAGGAAGCCAGCCCCAGACTTTATCCTCTACTCTTCCCAAGTACATCAATCCCTTCACCACTCACCATGAAATTCTCCATCTGGACCCTCGTCACCATCCTAGGACTCACCCTCGCATCCCCAGTCCCAAACCCGGATCTCAACCTCAACCCTCATGCCTCAATCGAAGAACGAGAAACTCCCCTAAACGCCTTCCTCGCCGAACTCCTCGAGGATCTCCCAGTCATCAACGGCACCTTGGACTCCGTCGTCGGCATTCTGACTGACTTCGAGCTAGCCCTCGCCACGCTCACCGGCGAAGCAACCACGTACAACCAGCTCGGGGGCAATTGCACGGAATACACCGTGATATTCGCTCGCGGCACCACCGAGCCAGGAAACGTAGGGATTTTGGTCGGCCCGCCCTTTTTCGATGCCCTGAGAGAGGATGTAGGAACGGCGGCGTTGACCATTCAGGGCGTTAATAATTATACTGCTGATATTGCTGGCTACTTGGCCGGTGGCGATGCTGGTGGAAGTGATGACATGTGAGTTTTTTTGCTCCCATAATAAGCATTGATTTGGTTGAATTCGAACTAATCCATCTCTTTACTTCTTCACAGGGCAAGCCAAATCTCCGCCGCCAAGGCAGCATGCCCGGATACCAAATTAATAGCATCGGGCTACTCGCAAGGCTGCCAGATTGTTCATAATGCCGCTGCAAAACTTCCTGCTGCTACGGCGTCTTGGATTAGCAAGGTGGTAGTCTTTGGAGATCCAGGTATGATTGCTTATCTCTCTGAAAAGGAATTGAGCGGAAATGGAATGAATGGTGCTGATGAAAACTGGTTCTTTAGATAACGGTACTGCTATTGCCAATGTTGACTCTTCGAAAGTGAAGACTTTCTGCAGTGTCGGCGATGATATCTGTGTTGATGGTGACTTTGTGAGTAATCTGACCCTTACGCTCGGGAATAGGAGATACATCCGAATATCTCATGCAACTCTTTGTGTATGCATAGCTGACTTTGCAGATTCTCCCTCCTCATCTGCTGTATGCTGAGGATGCTGAGGCGGCGGCGACTTTTGCTACTTCGTGAACGTTTTCTACGCTTAGTAGGGGCAGTAGGACAGGCGGCATATTGAGATGCATTGGGACGGCGATATTGGACATGCATTTGAATTGGCGCAAAGGTTTTGGTGTTTTCGTGTGCTCTCGTGGTGGATCGGAAATAACGACACTAATTTATAATGTGCCAGGCGGGGTGGGACATTAAAAGTCAACCATGGGATCGTCCCTTTCCGTGTGCAGACGGGCTTGGTGACACGCTCTGGCTGCACCTTCTTTATCGAAAGTTTGCGTATATATATCATTTGAACATGCGGTATAAGTGCTGACGAACAAGTGATATATCTCTTCAAGTTGCTTGCATTAAGTCACCACCACTAAGCAACTATTGAGACTTGCTATTGAGACTTCATATAAAGGAGGTAGGCAAAGAATGAAGTGGAATGCTACTGTGATCTGTCTGCATTGATGACATTGTTTTCAGTGTTTTCAGGTGTTGTCGTTGTCTTTGCAGACAAGCTAGATGACTAAGCATTTGACGACCTCCCACCTCCTGGTGCACCACCACACCACCAGCACCATCACAACTAGACTTCTCGAGACAGAAAACAGGAACAGGGACAAGAAAATAGCAACGAATACAGACAGTATATACTACTACATCCAGCGTGTCTTTTGTAAACTTCTACGATCTACTCCCAGCCGAGTCCACTTGTTTGCGACTTTGACGACATCCCCTTCTCACGCATTTGAGCTGGCTAACGCGGTGGCATAGAGAATGGTATCCCCTGAGCCTCGGATTTGGATGCATTTAATGGACTATCCTGTGCGAAATCCTTTCGCAGGTTCAATGGCCGAGCCTCTTGCTCACTTGATGCTCATTTGCCGTCTCCGGGATCCGGGCCCCTGCAATGCCTTCCAAGTTCCACCGGATCTCGAACTCTAGAACCGTCGTCGAACACAGCAGAGGCTATATGACTGCCGAGAGTTGGTGCCAAAGACATATTAGGGCTTCCATTGCAGGGATTGTTTATGATCCGGATCTAGTCATTCTGCCAATTTCTGCTCGCAAAGTTTTGCTTGCTTCTTAAGACTCTTTATCTTTAGGTTTAACTCTTGTTAATCCTGGCAAATATGCGACTATCATTAGGCATGAAGATTTCCAAACACCTTTGAGTGAAGCTCGACTTCGATCGCATTCGTAATTTACATCTGTACAGCCTTGAGCTGCGATGAATCTGCTGAAGTTTACTTCAACTTCGGCTTCGAATTCACTCGAATAGTCCATTTCAGTGAATCCTATCTTGGATCCACTTTTCCGTCTGGTACAAAATACTCTCTTCTTTTCTCTCGAGTAACCTCGAGCAACTTCGACCACAACCTCAACCACAACTACGACCATCTCCTCTCCACCATCTCCTCTTCACCACCTCCTCTTTACCACCGCCTGCTCTTCACCATCTATTCTTTATCTCTTCTTCATCATCTCTTCTTTGCCATCTCTTCTTCATCACCTCTTCTTCACCACCTCTTCTTCACCACCTCTTCTTCACCATCTCTTCTTCACCACCTCTTCTTCACCATCTCTTCTTCACCATCTCTTCAAAACACCTTCCTTCTCACACACTACAAGTCTACATACACCCGGAATCACACTACGCCCCATATTCGGCCAAAGCTGGTAAGATCTTATGGTTCCTTCGCCTCGTTTCCGTCTTTCATCTTCTCCAAATCCCTCTTAGCACCTCCTTAACTCTATTCAATTTCACCAGCTTTTCTCTCTCAAACCGTCTCATTTCCACCTTTCTCCTCGTTGCAGCAGAGTCAGCTACTCTTATTCAGCTTTCCAAGGGCACAGTTACTATTTCATCTTCACTTCATCTTCATTTCATAGACCTACGAAGAGCTAGTCTGGGCGCTCCGATATTCTTCATTTACTTGACCCAACCTCACCTTCCATCCCAAAAGCGAGTCAGAAGACGTCCTAGAGGCTAGAGTCTACATTCAATCGTAGGCATTCTTCGGCTTCAACGCTCCTCTTATAGGTGTATCCAGACTTACTAACTTGCCAATAGGCAAAATGGATACAGAAATGAGCGGGGTTGGCGTTGTTCTGCACGAACCCAAAGTTAAATTGGAGGAGTCATCAGACCGGGCAATACAAGAGCAACAGACTGTTGCCAATGACACTGTTCAAGTCAACTCGGGGCTTGCACAACCTGTGCAGAGTGAGGCCTCAGCTGCTGCGCACATGAATATGGACATGGACGAACTCCCCCAGCACAAAGCCAAAGTCAAGGTGGAGGTGAAGAGCGAGGATGTAGACCTTGTTGCTGGAATCACTACAACGGATACACCATTAGAGATCGAAAAGGTGGCCGAGAACCTTGAACTACCTCCTTCGACAATGTCGGCATTCATCGAGGAGACCCATAACCTTCCTAACCCTCCTAAGAAGAAAAAAACCCGGAGATCGATCCCCAAAAACCCCACCGAGTACTTCAAAAGACAGCGTGAGCTGCGAGAAGAAAAGGACCGAGTCAGCAAAAAACCACGCAAATCTAATACACAAACCCAAGCAGGTGCTGGCGGGGCCCTGCTCCAAAGTCTAATCAGGGATGATGAAAATTCCCCACGTCGTGCTGCTTCGGAGCCGATCGACGTGCCAGTCAAAGCAACAACGGTCAAAGCTAAAGACGACATGATCAAGAAATTCCTAGCAGAACATCCGCAGATAGACATCCAAAAACGCGGGACCAATGTTAATGAGATTTCGAAGGCGAGGAAAAGCTTTGGGTTCAAGAAAGTGGGAGCGTCAGACAGCTTTTGGAGTCTGAAAGGCATGGATACCTGTAGGTAACCCCTTCGCTTCCCGAATCTGCACTAAAAACCCTTATAGTGCTTCGTGACCATCAATTGATCGGTGCTGGTTGGATGATTGAAAGAGAGTGTCTGGAGCAGGGACCATTCGGTGGTATATTGGCTGATGAAATGGTGGGTACCTGATGATCACAGATACTAAAGGAACTTACTGACTGACGCATTATAGGGCTTAGGTAAAACCGTACAGGCACTTGCGGTATGGAAATCTCGTTCTTGAAAACACTAAATCCACTAACATAACAGGTCATGGTGGGAAACCCACCAGTAAAGGAAAAGGGCGCCAAAAAGGTTAAGACCACTTTGGTGGTGGTCCCAAGGTCGTTAGTAAGTAGCTACTTGAGTATTCTCCAGGCAGGGTTTTCTAACTGATCGAATCAAGAAGTATCAGTGGATGTTAGAAGCTGAGTTGCACACCAAATTTAGACGGATAATCATCTACAGTCCAAAAGATGGGAACACCAACACCGTTCGTCGACTGACAGCCAATGATATTGTCATTGCACCTTATAGTGCTATCTTGGCAAGCTTCAAGGAGAATGGGAAAGGACTTCTCCACCAAATCGACTGGCACCGGGTATGTCACTTTCGTTCACAATTGAGATAAACAGCGTTTGCTAACTTCGCATCGCTACAAGATTGTCCTCGACGAGGCGGTAAGTAACGCTACTTTACGCTTTTCAAATTTGCTAATAAATACAGCACAATATAAAAAACTCCTCTTCTCAAATTTCGCAAGCGGTGATTGCTTTGAGGGGAGGGTTTAGATGGGCTTTAAGTGGGGTATGTCTTCGAAGCCCTTCTTGAAATAGCTGATGTCTAACTTTCTTTTAGACTCCTATTCAAAATTGTTACGAAGGTGCGAAATACTCTGACTAGTAAGGAAGTTCTGGAATTAACTCTGCTTAGAGTTCTATCCTTTGTTCCGCTTTTTAAAGCACCCGCTCATGGAAGGTGTGACGTCTATGGCGTAAGCAGTCCTGGATGTGTTTTAAGGTCCACCGAGCTGATCATGCCTCCCTCCTCAAGGTTTAAAACCCGCTTTTGCAAAAAAGCTAAGGAGGATAATAACGTTTGTGTTTATTCTACCAATTTCTTGCTTGTATTAACATGATATCAGGGGAATGAAGCGGCTCAAGATCTCGGCACTATTGTGTCAAATGTTATGATGCGGTTAGTCCCCCTCTTCTCTCTTATCTCAAATACTTTCTTTTGTCAGGTCGCGGAGAATTCAAAAGTAACAATTAAAAGTCGCACCTACCAGGACCAGATCATGGGCAAAAGGCTCGTCGCTCTTGACGAACCACAGAGCTACACCTTGACAGTCAAGCCAACCCAACCTGAGCAGCTGCTCATTCGATTTATTGAACAGCGCTTTGCGGATCTTCGAATGCAACGGAAACAAAAGACACTAGCAAAGACATCCCCCCTCTACGACCTAAGCAATAAGCTTCAACAAATCACACGGTTGAGACAGTTAGTAAATGGCAGAATTTAGTATTTGTATCAAGCTAATTGGAGCAGATTGGTAGCAAATCCTGACCTTGTTTATCATCAGGTTAAGGTATGAATCGAATCCTTCACTGAAGATTAGCTTTTAACCCATTTATTAGATGATGTCCTCCGCCTCACAACTAGAAAGTCTGCGGGCAGACATCCAAAACTTACAATTAGATTCTTCAAACCCAAAGGAGGTCTCTAAAGCCAAGAGTGTTGCGAAAGGCGTCATTGATCGTAAGTTCTAGGTTTGCTGTTGTCCAGGCCCTGTTTTGATCTTCTAAATAGATATCGACATCTGGATCGGGACAAAGAGGCTCGGAAAATATCTACAGCCAAAGAAATCAATTGTCCGCAAGAAACATTATTGCCATCTCTGCGAACATAGCGAACTTGAGGATCTTGTCGTAACCATGGGCTGCAAGCATTGTTTCTGCAAGCAATGCCTCGGAGGAAACCTGGAAAATAAGATGACAGACGATGGAGAGGTAAGTTCCTTTTCCCTCGTGCATATGTAGAAAACACATGAGATATTTATACCTTGCCAGGTAGACTTTTGTCCGAAGTGTCGTAAGCCAATACAGGGATTGAAGCCTCTTAGTCAACCAAAGCGAAAGAAGACAAAGAGAAGACAGAGCAAGAAAATATCCTCATTGCCGAAGCGGGCTACCGATAACCTGGGCGTTCGGCCAAGTCTTGCTCAAGAATCTTCTGTAAAATGGATAAAGTCATTTGACGCAAGCAAGGTCAATATTCTACCCACAGCCAAGTTAGACACAGCGATTGGTCAGATCAGAGATTGGAAGATTGAGGCCCCAGAGGACAAAATTGTTGTCTTCACCTCATGGAGCTTGTTTGGCATCATGATTGGCGCAATGCTGCAAAGACAGAACATCAAATTTGTCTACTACTCGGTAAGCCTTTTGCCCAACGCTCTGATTATATTACTTACAGCTTAAAGGGAGACATGAACGACTTGCAGCGAAACGCAGCTGTTAAAGAATTCAAGGATGTCGAGGAAGTACACGTTATGATTATGATGCTGAAATGTGGAAGTATAGGGCTTAATTTGACCTGGGCCAATCGGGCAATAGTGGTGTAAGTTTCTTCAACTATTTAGTGACTGTCAACTAATATAATCAAGGGACTTATGGTGGAATCTAGCGGCGTAAGTTACCAACCCCCGAGAAACGAAGTAGCATATATTGACTATATTGCAGGGAGAACCAAGCGTTTGGGCGCATCCATCGGATGGGTCAAACAAAGAAGACATACCTCGTCAGGATTGTCGTAGAAGGCACGATTGATGAAAGGCTTCAAGAAAGTTTGTTTTTCTCGCTCCCTGAAAATTAGGCCAAAACTGAATGTTCGTAAATAGTGCAGCAGTCAAAATTAGAGCACATCGGCGCTGTTATGCAGGACAGTCTGAGCCAAGAGGACAGAGCTAAATTGCTCGGGTGTGACATCCAAGGTAGGATTTTCCCTTCAATTTATGTTCAATTACTAATGAACGGGCAGATGACGCTGATGAGTCTATGGATATCAGCGATGACGAGCGAGATTTCGTAGTAGACGACGATATCGATTCAGACTCTGCTACTTCTGAGGAGGAAGAAGAAGAGAGCGAAGAAGGAGCAGAATCTTCAATGGAAGAAGAATATTCGGAATGAGGCTTCTCCACTACCCTACGAAATGGATCCCTTTCAGAGTACGACCTCCACGCTTTCACGCCAATCCACGTTTTCGGGCAGTCTCTAGATCCGTCACGGACAGTCATAACCTGCTTCTACTACCTCAAGTAAGCAGTTCGTATGTCTCACATGGTTGTTTTAGCTAACTGATAAATAGCAGTGGAATTGTTGCGACTTCCTGGATGCTCATCTGCAAACCCGTTCGACACCCCCCACCACTACCCCCCTGACCCCCCTGTATTCATACACCACACTTGCACCAGAAATTCATAATGCCCCCCTTTCACATCTGCCCCTTACACATTCCCACATTTGCACTTCAAAAGCCACGCTTATGACACCTCATTACATTCAACAGTCCTCTTCAAGCTGACAAACCCAGCCTCTGCTGTTTCTTTGCCACCTTCAAGATACCCAACAATCCCCTGCCCAAAATATACCCCCCAAATGTACTTTAAAGCCCCCTTCCCCAACATAGTTAAACACAATACCAAGAACCCCACAAAACCACCCTGCTGTTCCTTCCAAGTGACCTACCCACCTGATGCATGTCAAGCCTATCCTGTCCATAAGGGGCCGTCCATAAACAGAGAAATGTCTGCGGAGATTAGTTAGCTCATCACACCCAAGTAAGATTCCTCTTAACTTAACTAGGGTCTATCTGCAGCAGTAAGTAAGTTAAGAGCACATTGATTGATATCCTATCCATCGAAACACGTCACGATAAATACCCCTCCCAGGTATATTGATACTCCGTAAAAACTCGAAACGTAGAACCATCCATTACCTATGCACTTACTGCAGGCGGGCGGCCTAGGATGCACATGCACCCTATACTCCGTACTGTAGTATAATGTTCCACCCGCCGGAGAACATTCAAAATAAAGGGCCTGGACTCCCTCACGCTTCAACACCTCACGTACCTATTCCTTACTCCTACTGTACAGAAGCAACTGTTCAAATCCCTCTGCGAGCCCCAGAGTGGTTTTGAATATACCATCGGCTTCAGCACTAAGCACTGTCTTTGATCATGCCACTTACTCAGAAGTTGGATTGTGGTGCTAAGTCTAACACCACCATCCTGTCGCGTGTGGAGCTCGAGGCGAAGGATCTCCTCCAGTACCTTCAACGTCCTCCCGAGTCCCTTCAACCTTCGATAGAGTCAGTAGCACCTCAATCCGTCTGAAGAGCTGATCGATTGCGGCGAAGAAGCCGACAGAACTCCGGAGAGTCGTGCTAGCGCTATGCCGACTGATATCGTCAGACAGACAGCCCCGTGCTCCCCAATAATCTCCCATAGAATTGATTAATCAGAAATGCCTTAGTGCTTGGAGGAGGTTTGGATCGATCACCGACTAAAGGAACATTCCGAATTTCCGAATTTCCGAATTTCCGAGCTGACTTGACTTACCGGTATATTGTTGAAAGTAATCTCCTGGCGGAATTCCGATCTTTTGAGCTACAGTATTTGAAAAATCATAACTCGCCTGCTCTGGATTTCTTGGCACTCCGCCGGTTTCTTCCGAGTTCCGACCTGCTTTGGAATCTACGATCTACGACCTCCACTATAAATGTATACTCGGTCGGCACTTACAATAAAGAGCTCGGATTCGAGTATCACAGGACAGGGCAGGGCGCCTGAAGATCTGCGAAGTGAGGGTCCATTAGTCGACGAAACCACGCCAAGTCTCAATGCTACACGTCACACTTCTCGGTGAGGAGTTTTAAAGTGCTCTTTGGTTATACGAGTAAAATATTAAGGATAACAAAAACGAAATGGATTTCATTCATTACAAGAGGATGCATGCAATGAAGACAATGCATTAATTATCAGGTGAAGACCCGATTTTTTAGAGAGGTCTCGTGCCTCCAAATCGGGTACAGCAAAAGTAGAGGTAGACGAGGACGAGTCCCCGGAACATCATAGTCTCCACCTGATAATTAGACTTATTGTTTGACGGATTTTAGAATACCAAGCAGAGCAGTCTATAATGCAGAGTTTTATTGCTTTTAATACACAGGGTTGAGTGCTTGCGATATCAATATCCCTCATGAAATACATTCTATACCATAAGAGAACCATCTTCACCAGTCCAAATCTGCCGTGTCAGGCAATGCCTTTCCACAACAAACACCAGCTTATGAAAATTGCAATGCCATCCTCCAAAGATTACCCTGTCGATATAAACACCATGTTGAATTATGCCCAATAGCCGTCAAACTCCAGAACTCCGAAAAATGAAATCCTGGGGGTTGATCATTACAAGCATACAGAGCACTGGATCAAGAACCGGTGGCAAGCATCCACTATGGAAATGAGCGACACTTTGGCGGTGACCAACTAGAAGAATGATGGCTTCGTCAAAACCCTGTACTCGACGTAATCCTCGCCATCAATACTCAAGATCTGTGCAGAACTAACAAGCTTTCCCTGGAATGGACCGTTCTGCTTGCGCTCGTACTTGATGCCGTTGTGAAACTTGACTTCGTCCGTAGCCACGGAAGCTGCCGCTGGTCTTGGGGAGGTCGACGATGTTGCGGCTTGTTGTGCAACCCAGACTTTGTTGAGCTTCTTGATGTTGTTCTTCAGTTCTTGTTGTGCGGCCTCTTGAATGACAGCTTCTGCGAGGGCGATTTCCTTTCTGGACTTCTCATGCTGCCTCTCTATGGCCTCAGATTTCTCCTTTCTGGCTTTCTCCGCTGTCGCGTCAGCCTCCACCTGTTGTCTAGCAGCCATCTTATGCTCGGACCTAGCGCTATGGCGGGTTTCCATCTCAAGTGGTGGTACACGAGGTTCAATTCCGTTGCTGGTGCCTTCCTGGGCCACGATAGCCTTTGCTTGCTCGACAGCCTTTAGTTCATTGGCCTTGCGCTCCTTCTCAGACTCTCTGTTTTCGAGATCCTTTTGACGAATGCGACAATACTCCTTCACTTCAGGGCGACTCAAACTAGCAAGGTGGGGCTCAAAGATAACCTTGTCATAATGAAGCCACAAAGCCCCAGCGCCAATGGGGAAGTTACCATCAACATAGCGACCGTCGCGTGTGACCCGCTGCACCTTGACTCGAAAGCAGTCGGTGCCGCTGAGAACACCAAAGACAGCGTGCTTGTCTTCGAGACGAGGTTCATCAGATTCAGACCAATAGCCTAGAAGAATACCAAGCGGCTTTCCTGGGGTTCCTGGGGTAGCCTGTGTTCCTTCAGCGAATGGCGATGCTTTGGGCGTTTGCATGTTGGCAGCATTGACGGCTTGGAAACTTGGTGCCTTGTGGAGAGTTTGGCGAGGCTCGCGAGGGAGGGATTCGCGATGGCCGCCCCGACCGCCTCGACCAAGAGATTGGCGATGCGCCATGGGCCGAGTACCCGGAGATGCCGTGTCTTCTGCGACGATCTGCTTTGCCTTGAGAACGGCTTTCTGATCGGCTTCTTGTCGCTCTTCAGCAGTGTTCTCTGGCTTGACTTCGGATCGCAGCTTGACATATTCTTTGATCTCGGCGGGATTGAGTGCCATTAGGTGCTCGTCGAAGATGACTCGTGGAAATGTAACCCAACATCCTCCAGCGCCCGTAGGGATATTGCCAACGAGCTCCTCGCCCCTGCGGTTCATGCCGTAGATCCGAGTACGTAGCCGATCGTGAATGTCAATGAAACCATATATCACGTGTTTATCCGCATCATTGGGCTCACTGGAATCACGCCAGACACCGATGATGACTCCACGAATCTTGGGACTACCCGTCCGTACCCTCTTTGCAACAGGCTCACTGGTTGGTATGCCCGGAAGAACCTTGTCGTAGCCCAAATCATCCAAATTGTAATTGACCGAGGCGCGCTTTCTCTTGTAATATGGAGTTACGGCATCCTCATCGTTTTCCTCGTCGTTGTTGAGTATGATTGCAGATGCGTCGGCCATCTGAACTCCTGGTGCGTCGACAATTATGCCCTTTTCGGCTTCCTCGCGAACGGGTGAGTTTCTGGCGGATCCCGAAATTCTGCAATCGTTGAAATTAGCAGGCGTTGTGGTTTCAAATTGAGCTTAGTCAACAATAGGTCAAAAAGTAAGCTCAAACGCGTGTCGGACAAGAGCGACGGGCACGAGCGAAAAGGGAACGAGGAACGAGGAGCGAGGAAACAGGAAACGACGCTCAAAATGAAACATTGGGGGTGTGAAGAAAAGTGTGGGTAGCGATAGGAATCATGTAACATTAAGTGATGGATGGATGGATGGATGGATGGAAATAGAAATAGAACGACTTGTCGCTTATGCGTTGCGTTGGAGATGATTGCTATGCAGGGCGCAGTAATTCCTTCAAGGGAGTGACAATAAAAAAAGTTGGTTGGCATCTCAAGATGACACGAAGCAGAATTGGGCCCAAGGCCAATGTGTGAATAAGCAAAGCGCAGGGAAAGACATTGATTAATTGATTGATAGATAGTGAGAAAAATGGATGAATGAATGAATGAATGCATTGATGCGCGACAGGCAGGCAGGGGAAGGAAAAAGGAAAAAGGAAATGCGGGGAAAAATGCAAAGCAAACGGCAGTTAAGTGGAGTGGCAGCGAACGAAGGAGGGAAATGGTATGATTAGCTTTACTTACGGACTTTCTCCCGGGAGAGGTTGGTCCTGGTGGTCGATGAAAGAGTCGAGCTCCATACTATCAGTGCTCCGGCTGGTTAACGACTCTGAGCTGGACGAGAGTGTGGCCGACATTGATCGAAGACGGACAGACGCGTCAAGAGGTTGAGAGGTTGAGGTTGAGGTTCAAATAAACAATGCAAGTGTGAGGAAGAAAAGAGAAGAGGCGGGGAGAGAGAGCAGCAGTACTGTAATGAGGGAGGGAAATTAAAAGAAGGGAGGAAAGGAAAGAGCTGTTCGAAGCGAGTGTGAATTACTACGAGCGTATTAGGTACGTATCCGGGATCAGACTTGTCTTAGCGTGTCTCGCCTTGAAGAAAGTTCAGGCTCTGTTCTGTCTCTCTCTCTCTCTGTCTCTCTAAGGTATTAAGGCACTACTGACTGCTGCAGCACTGTAGCTAATAGTAGGTACGTAGGCTGAATACAAAGTAGGGGGGTAGGGGTAAAAGGGTATACGGAGTAGAGTATGATAGGGTAGATAGGGTATATAGAGTAGCTTTGGTAGGTAGGTAGGTAGGTCTGAAATCAGCAATCAGCAATCAGCAATAATAATAGCCCGTTAGTGCATCGCACTGGTTTTGAAAGTGATGAGGTGTTCGGCTTATTACAGCGCCACCTTGTGCTACTGATTTGCAGCGCAGCCACCTGCAACTGCAGCAATGCAAGTTGTAATGGTGCAGACTCGTAGAGGTAGCGTAGAGGTAGAGCGCAGAGGCCCTGCCCTGCATTCATTCAACTGCCTATTCTATTTTTATTTTACATGAGGACAAGCTAAGGCAACCTTCGTGTTGAATTTCTGAGTTTGTCAAGCTGCATGTAGCCGGGTGCCTTGACTTTTTCCCACCCCCCCAAAAGGCCAAAGCCCCCAACCTCTTCTAGCCTGTGATACGCTTTATTAATCTAAGTCGAATCGCAACGCCAAAGCCTATCTTCCACCCCTTCCTCTTCCACCACCACCACCACGCCCATGACCTCTGCCTCGCCCGCCGCCACGACCTCGCTTATTGCCTCGGAAGCTTCCTTGGTCAAAGCTTTCAAATAATTGTTCTTCCCCAAATGCCGTTTCCCCAAGCCGCAAATAGCTAATAACACCCTGGTCAATTACTGCCAAAACCACATTTCGCCAACCGTGCTTCAGTTTCTGGTAAGTATTTTTGATGCCTTGTCCTGATCTTGGTGGGTCCCAAGGCGTGCTCTCTAACAAAGACGTGATTTGACCAAGTGACGGAACAAAAGTCGTGCGAGCGTTGACAATTGCCACGCGAAAATCTGGAACTCCCGGATTGCTTTTTGTGAAATTGGGAACTCTGATTGGTTTCCATAAATGAAAGATTACACGATATGGGTCGTCAACGGGTGATGAGGTTGCAGGGTCCTCTGGCGTAGGCGATGGCTTGTGACGTGGGATAACGGCAATTTGTCGATAGATTGAGTTGTATGATCTGTACATCCCGGGCTTTACTAATGGCCCATATGGTGGAGGGTCAACCTCTGGCTCGGAGAATAGCCTTCCAAAGAGCCAACTAAAGATACTTGGAGATGACTCCTCCAAAGGCTCGACAGCTTGAAAGCTATGTGCTTTGCCAGGCTTAGTCGGGTCCCAATCTGGTGCTCTTAACACGACGTACCCATTCCTCTTGAGATTGGTATAAACGGTATACCTATCCTGGCTGACCTTGCCCCTCTCGGTATCATTGCCAAGTAGCATAGCAAAGGCTGCTTGTAAACTCATGGGAGCGCCTTCATCAACCTCGCCCGAAACATCCTGGTTTGTTTTCTTTGGTACACCTTCCTCGTCTTCTTCAATCATGCCATTGAACGATGATCGCGTAGGCCACCACAGGTCGAGATTTCCCCTCTCAACAAGATAGAGCGCCTCTTCTGGCAAGAGCCATAAAGCTCCATGCCTCTGACCCAAATTCATGGCTCCCATAGACCTGAAATGAGTACCCCTCGCAGACTCAACGACAACGACGTGGTCATCATCTAACCCCTTCCTCCATTCTTCTCCCAGTATCTCATCTCTCTGCAAGCTTCCTTCTCCGTAGTAGAACCCCCTGTTATGATTCTTCGGGTTGTGAAATCTCGTGTACGATAAAGCGTCATGCATCGCCTGCCTGCTGGCTTCCAAAACCCCATCTTGGTGTTTCGTGCCATGCGGTTCAAAGTCTTTCTCGCCCCGTTTGGGAAGTTGACCGGATTTCGAAGTAAGGGCTGCAAGGAAGCGGAAATCTTGCGTCTCCTCGCTAGGATCGTTATCTTCGGCCTGGGATTGGAAGGAGGTAGGAGGCGCATCATCATTTATGTCTGCCATTATGGGCATAGGTTGTTGGTTGTGGAGTGAGCATTACATTGACTCTTCGCCATTCCCAGCCTCGTGCGATCAGGCTCTTCCATCAACTAAAGCGGCGGATAGCCATCGGAAAGCGGCACTCCATTATAGCCAACCCCTGTTAGCCCCTGAAGACTTGACAAGTTGTCGACAACTTCATCGTCTAATTGGCTGGCTACTTGTTCCGATGCAAACATTTCAACATTCTTATCAAGTTATATGCGCTATTAGAACTTTAACGCCCGCCCAACTTAGCCTCCTGCGTCTTCTACAATGCTAATTATGGTCAGATGTATCAAGGCACGAAAGCTGCTGATTGTTTCTTACTTGAGTAATGCAAAGTCCCCTAGGAATTCAAGCGGCTCCTGATATTTCACGCAGCGGTCGTTTGAGTTTCTGGACTTTGAGATCTCATATTTCCTATTCCGAATATAGCTTCCTCCGCAGCGTCTGACAAATAATTTAGTCCATACCAAGCCATTTCATCGTCACAGAAATAGATCGTAGCCGCGGCATATTCCTAGATATCAGCATATATCCAGATTCATAATTCTTACTCCTGACACAACACCATACTCACACAGAAGCTTCAATGAAACTACGTGAGACATTATAACCGCCATCAATTCCCCGGCACCCATTTCGATTATTCTATAATATTTTTCATAGCCACTAAAGTCCTGGATTTAACACAAGAAATATGCAGCCATCCAGGAGCTACAGTAACTGCTATTAGAGACGTTCTACAGCGATACGCTAGGCGCTTAGCTTCGTAGAAGATCGTCACGTTCTAACCAAATATAAGGCCCTTGAAAATATCGCTCTGTCTTACTATTAATAGAGGCCTGACTTTTTATAAATGCCGATAATCTCTAGTAGTCTAGAGTCCACTTATTTTAATTAGGGTTAAAGATTACTATTTTATAGTAATATAACTAACGTAGAGTAGTACTTTACTAGCTTCTAAAACCTTATTTTTTCTATGGAAGGAAGCAATATAGATGCCATTTAGGAAGGCTAGTTTAAGGCCCTTTTTAATACTTTTTAAGAAGAAGAAGAGATTAATAAAAGCATTATTAATACTAGTCTCGTATAGTTAAATCGCCTTAGACCTAGCCTTCTAGGGATGCCCCGATTATTATAAAAATATCGACTTCTAATTATATATAATCGCAACTAATCCTTCTAGCTTAATGCCTATACTAAGGCTTAATATTAGCGATTTATGCGCTTTTCTAAGACTAAAATCTAATTAATTATTCTACTTCTTCACCTCTATAAGGTCTCTTAGACTCATTGCTATAAGCCCGATCTAGAGACCGCGTTTTGCCTCTTATTATATTAATTAGCTAGAGAGCTTCGCTAGATAGATTTATATCTTATATTTTACCTTAGTTAATTATCCCTTTATTCTATATTTATAGATTTACTCTTTTACCTCTTAAATCGCTACTGCAACCTCCTCTTTTAGGATAATAAGCGCCTTAATTTATAGCAGATCAAGCGGTATAAAAATATTATTAATGCAAAGGTCCTAGATGCTAGGAACTTTTAGTATTTTATTAATAGAACAATCTATCTAATTACGCGTCTAAAGATCTATAATTAGTAATATTTCTATAGCTATAAAGGCTATAGCATTCTCTTCTCCTATCTGCTTTTACCTAATAGCCTTATTATCTTAGCTACAGGTCTATATAAGGGGAAACGTAGCAACTAGAAGGCATATTAGGATTTAGGGGTGCTATCAAAGCTATAATACTTATTTGCGGGAATCCCTACTAACAAGCGTCTATTAATCTACGGCGATAAAGTATATACTAGCGATTTTAGGATTATAGAAAGGTTTAAGAGCATATGTAATTAGCTATAACTATTATTATATTAACTAGATTTTAATAATATAATAAAGAGATATTAAGTGGAGGTTAAGCATAGATTTACTATAGTCTTAGGCTTATAGCGCTAGTGTAATAGGAGGGTAGTAATACAAACTGGATAAATAGCTATTAGCTAAATATATCTAGTATACTTACTTTTAACTAATATCTATAGCTATATCTCGCGGGGGAATTAAGTAAGCAATTAGTTTAGCTATACGCCACCTACTATAGAAGAGTATCTATATAAGCTATAGTTATAGGGGGGAATTTAGCGCGGGTTTTTTATAGTTATCTGCGTTTTTGCACCGTATTAAGAAATATGCTTTTAAATTAATAGATTCTTTTAAACTTAGAATAGACTAGCTACTACTCCTCGAGATCTTAAATTCTATCTACTAACTATATATTTTAGTCTAGTAATTATATTTTAATTAATTTTTATACTTATATATAGATAGTAGTTAGAACCTTATATATTCCTTTAGCTATACTAAAAAAAAAGGTGTTAGAAAGCCT
>QGMF01000183.1:0-53582 GCA_007821475.1 Lachnellula arida
TATATTTATAATAACTAATTAGAAGCGCGCAAAAAGTAAGCAAAAAAAATATAAGTCTCCTAGCTATCTTTTACTAAGATTATACTAAGACTTTAGTATTAAAACTACTACCTAGGAGAACGCGCATTATTATTTTCCCTATTAAAGACTATTAATATAAATATTAATAGCATACGCTAGAGGAAACTTGATTCTAGCTTAAGTGCAAAAAAGGAACATTAATTAAACTAGGTGAATATATACGGGCAGACACTTAACATACCTTCGATTAAGATTAGCAAACTGGGGCTTTTTCGAGAATGATCGTAGTGTTGAGGCGAGGCACACGATATACGGTAAGACAAAATTGCCTGCAGGAGTTGTGGAATACAATAGTTACCGACACAGAGCTTAGTACGCCAATCTACCACAATGAGCTTTTATTCTAGCATTCCAATTTATTATCATCATCATGCCACATCGGCTAGAAAACTCGTTGCTTTCTCGACTTTTGAAGCCGCTGGCCTGACGAGACGGATCTTGTTTGTGAAGCCTGGATCTCTAGTAGCCTTCCTTCCCTCCAACAGAGAGCCAGCGACACAGTGGCACCGGGTCCCAAGATCGCAGTCCCAACTAGAAACAACGGCACGAGCTTCGATGGTCCCCATGTTCGGTGAGCGGAGCTCAAGCGCAAGATGAGGATAAAAGCCCAAGAGATGCTCGACAATGCAATGATAATGAGATCATACTGCAAGAACAGCCAGGGCCCGTTGACGAGCTGCAGCTGGCTGGCCGGTTGCGTGAAGACCATGGGAATGTAAAGACGCGTCCAGCTCAGCGCAGGATTGGAAGTCCTCCCGAAAATCCGACCGAGTACGTACAGATGGCCGGCAGCTGAGGAGACGGCAGCGAGAAGATAAGATGTGCGAACCCAAAACAAGGATTTCTGCGTCGACTTCGCAGCCTCCGCCGAGGTCCACCGACCGAATGTCACCACGCCCAACGCTTGCACGAGAGATACCCAGACGGGGTCTAGTTGCCAAAACGCGAGGATCTGCTGGTGCAACAGCGGGGAGCGGGGCATCCAGGTCGGCAGCATGCCAATGATGGCAGGCAGCACAGCGCCCAGCGCAAAACTGATCGGTATGGACTTCGCAGCTGGGACGGGCACGGCGGCCATGGCCAGTGCACCAGCATGCTCCCGCGCCCAAGTGAGATGGGAGGCGAAAAACAGCGGCAGAGATATCGCAGCACCGAATGCTTGCCAGATCAGGCCCCAGAGTATCGGGCTGCGCTGTAATCAGTAATTGCGTGTTTAGAAACGGGTTGCACGCTACTCACGTTGCGATGGAACGCGGCTTGGCCGCACCTCTTCCGCTTTCCACGTACAGCCAGACGAAAGCCGACTGGAGAGTGGAATATGCATCGATCAGGAAGAGCTGGTAGCCCTGATCGTGCCCATTGGTGCCGAAGAAGAAGAAGGCGACGAGAAGAGATATAGGGAAGTCTAGGATGAAAAGCCCAGTGTAGCGTGTTTCGAAGACGGTGCCGTCTTCGAATCTGCCGTGCCAACTGGCTTTGATGAGCTCTGTGACGGTACCGTTCCAGAGACTCACGCCCCAGAGGAGAAGTACGGCGATGATTGAGAGGGCGAGAAAATAATTGTGTGCATTGATCCAAGCCATGGTGTGGGCTATAGCCGTTAATGGAATAGTGAAAAGATATAGTGGGTGGTTGACTGTGCTAGCTAAGTAGGTAGGTAGGTAGGTAGAAGAGTAACTTACTTGTAGTGCGTAGAAAAGTGGATTCTAAGAGGATATTCATATGTCGGCCGATGAGTTTCTATCACTGTTTACCTGCGGGCATAAAATAGAACGAAGGTCCTGTTGCGGCGTTCGGACCGCGACGGTGAACCGACACCGATGGTGAAGATGAGATGAGACTTAGGTCCCCCGCGGCCCTGCGCAAGCTCCGGGGCGTTGGTCCTGGTAGTTGCCAGCTGACGTGGTCTAAGCGTCTTTTAATAACAATTCGATCCAAGTGTTTTAGGAGTAGAAGTAGAGTAGAAGAACGCTGCGGGGGGAGGCGCTAGCGCTTTTAGGGGGGCGCGGGGTGTGTAGAGGAAGTACGATTACGCCCTATAGAGAGAGTGGAAGTATGCTATAGTGTGAGTGGAAGTACGATGCGCCCTATAGAGAGAGTAGAAGTATGCTATAGAAGAAGTATGCTATAGTGTGAGTGGAAGTACGATGCGCCCTATAAAGAGAGTGGAAGTATGCTGTAGTGTGAGAGGAAGTACGGTTGCGCCCTGTAGAGAGCAGAAAGTACCATTGCGCATAAGAGGAGAGATGACTAAGAACACGTGTAGAAACGCTCCTACCACTGCTACTTTTCGGAGCTAATTAGATTTGGTCCCCTACTCTACGGCTACTTTTTCTAATCTAACCAGATCGTTCCATTTTGTCTAGCGTCCTTTTTTGACGTTAATTGTCTTTTTCACCCTGTACCCCTAGCTAAAACACTAAATTTTAGGTCGTGTGGGGCCTCAGGCCTCCACTAGTATATAGACGGCTCCTGCCACACCTCTTGCAATCCAGCCCATCTTCACTCCACATCGCGATCCCTCACAGGTCGCATGTTGGATGAGGAAGTATACACTAGCGCTGGCAACAACTAGTCTACCGGTAGTACCTACATAGGCACTCTGCAAATGACCGCGTCACCGTACTAGTATCGATCTACGGACTACAAGCAGGGTCATTTTTTGATGCCGAAAGGTTGCTCTTGCCTAAGTTGATCGCTGGATCAAGCTGCGTCTCGCATATCATTTGAGCTACACTACAGTAGACCTTTTGTTGGTTCACACATGCATGGAGAGGTAATGTAACTCGCTCTCGGCCATCTCGGCCCGAGTACTGACGTAGTATTTATCCCTCTTTTGGTATGGTATGGAAAAACCTGTCTGACTACAAGTAAAGACTTCTGTAATCGTCCATCCCATCTTAGTGTTGCACGTGATAGACCTTCAGCTGCTGGCCCCTTTGTGGCTGCAAAGGTACTCGTCAATGAAACCATCGAAGTCTTCTGGTTTGTACGGTGAAAATAACTCAGCCACAGGGTTGGACTTTCGGTGAGAATTAATCCCAAGATCCTTGCAGAGCGTGTCAACATACTAGATAAGATCAGTTCCATGTCTATGACCCCCCATCCGCCGATTGCCTGGAATCTATCACTTACAGATAGAAAATCATACAGAGAGTATGGAAACTTGAGCCCCTGGTTGAGATATCTCTTGCGGGTCCACGCATTCCATTCTGCAATCTCATTGGCCATAGTCTCTTCATCGGGCGTGTCTAATTCTCCAAGAAGATACAAAATTGCCCAGAATGACTGCATCTCCGACACCAACGGTGTTTGTACCGTGTGAATCTGGCCCAGAATAGCCAGAGAGCGGTCGTTTCTCAGGGCGTAATTGAACGGAATGGCACGACGATACAGGCGCCATTTCCGCTGAGACTGAGAATCATTTCTCTGGGGGTTGGCCAGCGTAGGTGGTGTGGCCAGGTTTGGTAATTTACGATCGACAGCCTTGTTGGCCTCACGGTCAAGTTTGTCCCATTCGGTCGATGTATGCGTAGAATTGGAAGACGCTTCTACGCTCGGGAGACCGATATCAAGTTTTGTTTCGTGGTCGAACATTCCAAAATGATTGCCCCAACCGGTACACATGATGACATAGTCTGTATCGACAGATTT
Organism: Lachnellula arida; assembly: GCA_007821475.1. Classification (NCBI taxonomy): domain Eukaryota; kingdom Fungi; phylum Ascomycota; class Leotiomycetes; order Helotiales; family Lachnaceae; genus Lachnellula; species Lachnellula arida. Next base: position 3,736 of record QGMF01000183.1, read on the forward strand.
TCCAGAGGCTAGGTTAACCTTGCACTCGTTGATGGAAGAAAGACCATCCCGGAGAACTCTGACCTTGCCTTTATGAATCACGTCCCAAAAATTGGGAAGTGTGACGACCCCAAGGCCTGAATTGGCCCAGAAAACGCTGTAACGGTAAGCCACGGCGGAGCCAGCTGATCCGATTTGATGGAGCTACTCACCTCTGTGAGGCCACTTCAGGCTTGAGTTGAGAAACGTGGTCTGCTTGGGAGTAGCCAGCATGCCTGTTACTCATAAACGTTATGGTGTCCCAGAATTTATTAGTACACCAACGACCAACGCGGCTTTTCTGGAAAAAGTGGTACAAGGCTCCGTCAGTATTTGATATGGATGGACTCAAGTATGTCATTAATCGAGTCGAGGCGACTGCGATACTGTTGAAGATTCCAAATATTTCAGTCGGTAAAATGGCAAGCGGTCCAGCTCCATCGGGCCTGATTATCCATGTAACCTCTTTGTTCATTGATAACATCAAGTAGACCGCATCGTATGCAGATTTGGCTGCCCCAACAACCACGACGTGGCGGATATCTTTATTTTGAAGAGCTCCGTAAGACATTCCTAGATCTTTGGAATGAACAATTGGCACTGTTGCATTCTCTGCCGGGCAATCTGGCATGCTGGCTATGGATGTGACACCCGTGGCAACCAAGAGCTTTTCTGTCTCAATGATATCATCAGAATCTTTGAAAGAGAGACGCCATCCACGCTCGCATCGTTCTGCATGCTCTACAAAAGTGTTGAAGCGGATTCGAGGAAGAAGTCCATGGCTTTCAGCATACGTCTGCAGGTAGCTGTGGATCATGTCCCCAGTCACCATATTCTCTGTAGTTGCACCGGTTCGCGGCATCGGCGTGTCGGTATAATTGAAAAGACCATGTTTGACTTGTGCAACAAGGTTTGGGTACAGACGTTCTTTGCTCCAGACCCCTCCAACGGTGTTGTCCGCGTCTATGATCTTCAGACGTGTCTTTGGTCGTAGTTTCAGGTATGTTTTGGCGGCTACCAGTCCGTACCAGCCTACCATGAACTGTCAACTTGAACATAACCTAGAATCCTAACAAACGTATATGGTCACGTACCTGCACCAATGATGACTACATCAAATATCTCCGCATCCTTTCCAGCCATGGCGACTTCTTGTGACGACGAACGAAGTGTCCTGATGAGATCGAAATAAATCCACCAAGATAGTGTGTTACAAGAATGGTGTCTGAGGTTCAGAGTCCAAAGTAGTTTCTGGTTATCTTAAGTGAATCAAGTCTCACAACTTTTTGAAGCCATTGTGTCCTCCATATGGCTCGGGGAGCGGTCCCATTAACACAGTAATGATATGATTCTGACCGAGGCTTGGACTCGGCGACTCCACCACGGTGCTTTTCACCGCCAGTGACCACGGTCCGCTGTATATCCTCCATGGCTGTATAACACTAAGCTGCAGCTCCAGAAGGCAAGCTAATCCCTCGGTGAACCCGGTCCGAGATGCAGAATGATAAGGAATTATGTGTTGAGAGGTTACTATACGCCTATGCGGCCCGACTGATTGCGTGGCATGTTCGATCACAGTAACAGGATAGAGAAATCGTAGGTTGTGACGGCGCTGTTCGAAGCCCCAAGCACCGAGAGCACTTGGCACAATCTCATTCATGCTGCACCCAGGTTTCTAGCCCTTCTACATATATCGTGCTCATGTAAGACATTATCTCTCCATCAGTTCTTCAAAGACCTTCTTCAAAGACCTTACTAGTAGCAACACAAGCACAATGCCAATTTCAACGAAGATGGAAGAATCCACCTTGGAGCCTATCGCCATTGTCGGCATGGGTAAGATATACTTATTTCTTAAAAAACCACTCGCAAGAACAACTCGCTAACTTGTTATAGCATGTCGTCTTCCTGGCGCTGTAGACTCCGCGTCATCTTTGTGGGATCTACTCGTAAAGAAAGGTTCTGGGCAGACGCCAAAAGTTCCCAAGTCTCGTTTCAACATTGATGCACATTACCATGAGAACCTTGAGCGTCCAGGAAGCTTCAATGTTCTAGGCGGATATTTTCTCGAAGGACTGCTCGAGAACTTCGATCCTACATTTTTCAACATCACACCTGTTGAGGCTATGTGGATGGATCCCCAGCAGCGAAAGATGTTGGAGGTCTCGTATGAATGCCTTGAATCTGCAGGTTTGACTTTGGATTCGGTGGCTGGGAGTAACACGGCAGTGTTCGTTGGGAGTTTCACTTCGGACTACCAACAAATGTCCATCAAAGACCCAGACTTCCGCCACAACTACGCAGCTACTGGAGTTGACCCAGGGATCATCAGTAACCGCATTGGAAATGCTTTGAACCTAGCAGGTCCAAGGTATGCAAGGATCTGCTACCGGTAGCCCAAATGTTTGCTGACTAACCTGACTTAGTTTCACTATTAACACTGCCTGCTCGTCATCTATCTATGCTATCCACAATGCTTGCCATGCTCTCCGTGCTCGCGACTGTGAGGCCGCTATCGCTGGTGGAGTCAACTTGATTCTGACCGTGGACCAACACATGAATACCGCGAAACTAGGCATTCTTTCTCCAACCTCCACTTGTCACACCTTCGATGCATCCGCAGATGGTTATGGTCGCGCAGAAGGTGCTGGAGCCCTTTACCTCAAGCGGCTTTCAGACGCTATCCGAGATGGTGATCCAGTCCGTGGGGTCATTCGATCCTCCGCCGTCAACACGTAAGCCTAGATTCATCACTCTATTGCCGGTAGCTAACCCTTCCTACAGTAATGGAAAGGTTGCCGGGATGGGTATAACGCATCCAAGTGTGGCAGGTCAGGAGCGAGTCGTACGGGCTGCTTACAAGAAGGCCAACCTCGATCCTTCGAGAACTGCCTATCTTGAATGCCACGGCACAGGAACACCTGTGGGCGACCCAATCGAGGTCCGGGCTGTCTCAAAGGCTATGAATGATACCAGGAGCACCGCCAAGCCATTGCTCGTTGGAGCGGTAAGAATATCAGCATATGATTCCTTTTCAGTGCAAGCTAACTTCATTTCCAGATCAAAGCCAATATTGGACACAGTGAGGCAGCTAGTGGTATATTTGCAGTGATGAAGGCAGCTTTAATGACAGAAAACGCAACCATTCCGGGTGTAGCAGGATTTAAGAATCTCAACCCAGCTAGTGAGTCTCCTCCAGGGCACTGGTAGGTTGCAAGCACCTGTGCTCAGAATGCTAACTTCATTACAGTCCTGGAGAGCGACTGGAACGTCAAAGTCAACGTCGATACCAGGGCATGGCCAAGCGACGGACTTGCCCGTCGAGCTGGCGTCTCGTCATTTGGTTATGGCGGAACAAACGGCCACGTTATCGTAGAAGAAGTCAATTCATTGTATCGTTGGTACCAGCATGGGAAGCCGAAGACCACTGCTCAGTACGATCACTCGACATCGCGGCCGCTGCTTGTTACACTCTCAGCTCACGACAAAACTACGCTGTCTAGAAATATCGAGGCTCACGGCAAAGTTGCAAACAACTATTACCTCGCTGATCTCGCGTATACTTTAAACAACAAGAGGACAAAATTCGCCCACCGTGGTTTCAGTGTCATGCGTGAGACCCAGGAGCCTATAGGCTTTGAGCTGGATTCCTTCAAGTTTGGTGTCGCTGCCAAAGGAGAGCCAAATTTGGCTTTTGTTTTTACGGGCCAGGGCGCCCAGTGGGCAGGCATGGGTGTTGAGGCAATGCAGATATTCCCATCTTTCTTGAAAACAATCCAGGAGCTTGACCGAGTACTTGCAAGATTGCCTACCCCGCCCACTTGGACATTGGAATCGGCCATCTTGGCCACAGCGGAGACGAGCAAGATTAACGACGCGGAAATTGCCCAGCCAGTCACCACTGCCATCCAGATTGCCATAGTTGAACTTCTTACCTTGTGGCAGGTCCGCCCTTCAGTTACAGTTGGTCACTCTTCTGGTGAAATTGGTGCCGCCTACGCTGCTGGGCTCCTATCCGCCCCCGAAGCAATCATCGCCGCCTACTACAGAGGATATGCTGTCAAGAACAACGCCCCGAGTGGAACTATGCTTGCTGCAGGTCTTGGTGCTCAGGAAATTGCAGAATACATTGCAGATCTTGGGTCCGAGGCTGTCATCGCTTGCGAGAACTCCCCAAGCAGTGTGACTCTCAGTGGAAGCGAGTCTGGCATTCAAGAAGTCAAGAAGCGTCTTGATGCGGACAGAATCTTCTGTCGGGAGCTCAAGACTGGTAAGGCATATCATTCTCTTCAAATGGATGCCGTCGCTCCGGTATATAATGAACTCTTAACGAAGGCCATCTTGGAGCTTGATGATTGCAGTCTAGAATGGCGCCAACCAAGAGCCAAATGGATATCATCCGTCACAGGAAAGGAGTTTGAGGGGGACGAAGTTTTACCCGAGTACTGGAGCCAGAACTTGAGAAGCCGAGTCTTGTTCAATTCTGCAATCACAGCACTGGGTAACAACCCCGAGTTTGATGATATACGCTGCATGGTGGAGATTGGCCCCCACTCCGCACTGGCAGGCCCATTGAAGCAGATTTGGAAGGCCAACAACTTCACCCGCTTTACGTACATTCCAACTTTATTGCGCAGGTCCGACAGTAGCCATGCACTCCTTGAAACCGCCGGAAATCTCTGGGTTCAAAACTACTCGATCGATCTGGAGGCGGTCAATGCTGTGGAACCTTTCCCACAAGTTCGGACCCCCCAAAAGGGTTTCTCGCCCCTTATACTGGTTGACCTGCCACCATATCAATGGAATTACTCAAAGGTGTTCCGTACCGAGCCGCGCTTTAGCTCCGAACAGCGCAACATACGGTATGGCCGTCACGACATTCTGGGGAGTCGAGTTGTTGGCCTGTCGGATAGCTCTCTCGTGTGGCGCAACATGTTGCGCCACAAAGACGTGCCATGGTTGAAAGACCACAAGGTGAGTCCTTTTTAAAGGAAACATATTCTACGGTTGCTAATGAATCTTTTAGCTTGGAAACGTAGCCGTTTTTCCAGCTGCTGGCCATTTATCCCTTGCTATTGAAGCAGTCCGGCAGGTTTGTGAGACTGAAGGTATTGAAATGAAAGGGGCGAGTTTTCGAGACGTTGCTATCAAGACAGCTCTTGTCATCCCAGAAACTGAAGATGGCATCGAGGTCCATTTCCGCCTCCTTCGGATGAAGAACAAAGAGCAAAATTCAAACGCGTGGTTTTCATTCGCTGTGGAGTCAATCACCGATGGACGATGGACTGTACACTGTGAAGGTATAGCTATGGCGTTACTGGAGTCATCAAAGCATGATTCTATGGCCAGTTCTCCAGTGGATACCTCGAAGTTGACCCAGCATGTCCCGAGCAAACGCTGGTACAATGCTTTCAACCGAGTGGGTTTCGAGTATGGACCTAGCTTTCAGAGACTTGGTCCGATCCAAACGGACAGCAAGTATCATGAGGCAGCCGCGGCAGTCGAGATTGAGACAGAGAGTCGACTTATGCAAGGCGAGTCTCGATACATTCTGCACCCATCAACCATTGATGCTTGCTTACAGCTCATCATCATCTCAATTAATGCGGGCCTTCACAAGGAGATGCCACATGGTGTTGTACCAGTGAACATTGAGGAATTATCTCTCTGGTTCCCGGGAGAAGAGGCTGGGACGGTTGGCTCTGCCGTTGCTTGGACCGATGAGCAGAGCGGCAGATACTTCAACACTCACACGAAACTCTTGACTAAGGCTGGCAAACTGATACTGGACGTCACCAGTCTCCGTTGTGTTTCTTATGAAGCAGCTGTTCCTCAACAAACCGTGGCAGAGAGACCAAGAGAGCCATATATGCAGGCTGTCTGGAAACCTGATATCACAACCCTAAAAAGTCCAGACTCGTCGATCATGGCCGAGCCGGTGTTGGACAAAGTCTCCGAAATCATAGAACTGATTAACCATAAGAAGCTTCTGGAGAGAGCAATTTTCATCGGTTGCTCTACGGAGTTTCTTCAAAGTATTCACACGCGTATTCCGTCGGAGACCTGGGTCACAATCTGTGACCGTTCCTCGGAGACACTTGACGCCTTAAAGGTTCTCTTCGAATCGAAGCCTCGAATAAGCACACGTATCTTGAACGGTAGCTCTTTCAACTTGGAAGAAACGCCGCTCGAGCTCCAAGATGTGGCATTCATCGGTGATAACTTTGCTGAATGGGAGTCTACGGAGCTATTGCGGTCAATCAGGGCAGTTTTGGTGGGTAGTGGAAAACTTTTATCATTGACAAAGCTCGATGGCAAGGAACTCATGGACAGAAACTTGCTGGCCGCTGGATTTTCAGCAGTTGAGCTTCAATTCAACTCCACAAAAGACAGCGTCTCCTGCTACAGCACAAACCCACATCTTAATGGTTTTGACACACCTGCGGAGACCATTGCACTTGTTACGCAAAGCCGAGAATCCCCGCAGTCTCTACAGCTTGCTGAATCTTTGTCCGACCAGGATCGCACAGTTGAAGTTGTAGATTTCACAACAGGCTTCAGCTATCACAAGGACCAGAAGATCGTGATCCACGACGCCGAGGGATCAATTCTTTCATCTCCAAGTCCCGAGAGCTTCGAAAGCCTTAAAACGATTCTCCTTTCTGGTGCGTCGATCTTGTGGTTGACATCCGGTGTCAACGAAGGCAAGAACATCTCTGGTGCAATGGCACAGGGCTTTCTACGAGCTATCAGATCGGAGCAAGCATCAGTCAAGATAATATTACTGGATGTCGACACAGATTCCAATCCCAAGGACATTAGCAGCGCAGTGATGTCGAAGCTGAAAACTGCCGCAACCAAGGACTCTGGAGCCGATACTGAATTTTGGCTACACAATGGCGTACTTGAGATCAGCCGTATCATTCCTAACACATCTCTGAATGAGCAGTTTGGCGGGAATAGCAAACCAGCAGAAATTGCACCTCTCCTCCCCGGGAAAGCTCTTCGTCCTGTATTGATTGATGGCGAACTTGTTTTCTCTCAAGACTTCCTACTGGAGCAGAAGGACTTGGAGTCAGATGAAGCTGAAGTTCAAGTCAATGCTGCTGAGTTCAATTTGCCACTGGAAAGCCATCCTCGGATCATTGCTGGTCGAATTGTTAGGGTGGGTTCAAAGGTGGATCCGCAGATGGTAGGCCAGGAAATCGTTACCTACGCTGCCAGCTCGTACTCGACAATTGTGCGAACTCCAATCTCTCTTACAGCTCCTACCACTGGGTTTACTGCCGAGGATTTGGTTGCTAGTCTGTCCTCGATTTCCAATGTTTGGAATTCCCTTGTCACTACTGCCAAAGCACAGGCTGGAGACTACGTGCTGTTGCTCTCCGCCTCTGTGAAAACAATTTGTCTCATTGCAGCCTTCGCTCAGAATATGGGTATCAAGCTCGCAGTTGTGGTTGACTCCGAGGAGCAGCGAGATGTACTAACTACACAGAAGATAGAAGTTGAGTCTTTAATGTTAGGATCTGAGCGAGACGCCATCCATGGTCTCCTATCTTCTCGCAGTAGCTGCAAGCCAAATGTCGTCATCTCATATGACTTCTCAGAGTTAAACCAGGACGTCTGGCGAATCATACCGGCAATGGGACGGTTTGTTCTCTGTGACGCTACCATCGACGTTGCACCGGATGTTCTCCCTTTTGCAAGAGGTGCCACCTTTACCAGTACCGGCATTGAAACCCTGTTCAAGCAGGATCGTGCAACTCTCGGACAGGTCTTGAATTCTTCCGTGAATATCTTGGCGCAATTCAAAGACGTTCTTTTGAATAAGGCCTCGAACTTCCCGATCAGTTCCCTGAAGGACTCGGTTGAAATCGCCAAACTGAAGTCAATTGACAACGCCGTCATCACCTATGACTACGAGAGCGATGCCGTCAAGGTACGTTGGTGCGATCTCTTGTATACGAAAGGAAATGCTAATAGAGACGTAAAGACACAACCCACAACCGCTGGGCTTCGTTTGGATGCAAAGGCTACTTACCTCTTGGTTGGATGTCTGGGTGGCTTGGGGCGCAGTCTCACGACTTGGATGATGGAAAGGGGAGCCACAAGCTTTGCATTCATTTCTCGATCCGGTGCCGATAAACCAGAAGCCGCACAGGTGATTGAGTCCATCCAAAAAGCAGGCCACGATGCCCAAGTGTACCGTGCCGATGCCTCGGACACAGCAGAGGTGACCAAGGTGATCAAGGCTGTCAGTGCAAGTCGCCCAATTCGAGGTGTTGTGCATGCTGCCATGGTTCTACAGGTAAGATAGCCCCACACCCTGATTCTAGCATCATGGTTACATTGCTCATCTTAATCACAGGATTCCATGTTTGAGCGGATGACCTATTCCAAGTACATGGCCGCCGTGGTGCCAAAGGTCAGAGGAGCCCAGTCCCTCCACACGGCACTTGCCGACGCGCAACTTGACTTCTTCGTGATGACCAGCTCCATTTCAGCCACGCTGGGCAATCCTGGCCAGACGAACTACTGTGCCGCCAACAGCTTCCTTGACGCTCTGGCCTGGCACCGTAACCTCAATGGTCTCCCTGCCATCTCGTTGGTGCTGCCTATGATCCTAGATGTCGGAGTCGTCGCCGAGAATGAGGATATTGAAATCTCACTGGCACGAAAGGCCATGTACGGTATCGACGAGCGCGAGATGCTCCGCTCTTTCGAGACAGCTATGATGCAGCCTACGCCGTCACCGGCCACCGCCAGCAGTGGAAACGCGCAAATCATTCTGGGCCTCGAGCCAGCATATCTCGCTGCTGCTCTGAGCGCCGACGATGCTGCTGATGCATACTGGGTCAGTGATGCCCGTCTTGCTAATCTTTCTGCGACCGTGAAGGAGATCCAGGGTGCTGGTTCCGGCCGACGATCTGAAAGCAACTTCGCCAGTCAGTTGAAATCCGCCGTGGCCGAAGGCCCTGACTTTGTCATCCAGGCCATTGCATCGCATATCATGCACCGGTGTTCTCGCATTCTCATGGTTGCCTTGGAGGATTTCTCGTTCGACGGCCAGTCGATTGCTGATTATGGGCTTGATAGTATGATTGGTGCTGAGCTACGAAATTGGTTGTTCAAGGAGTTCGAGTTGGACATTTCTTTCCAGCATCTCCTTGCGCCGACCGTGACCTTCAAGAAGCTGGCACATATTGTTGCTGCAAAGATTGGTGTACTTCCTGCTTTGGAATAGTTGTTTTGGTCGTTGTCAGGAGTGAAAGGAGGTGACGTAGGGAAGGTGAGCAGAATAGAGGATTATATAGATATCTAGAAGAGAGCACCTTATAGAATAAAAGTATTATGCTCCGAAGTGTTTTTATTTAGCCTTTAAGCTCTCTATTTAAGGAGGACTTCTCTCATTTTCTTAGTTCTCTAGAGATTTGCTTATTTAGTAGTATATTCGTTTGAAATACTATAAGTTAGAATTCCCTATTATATAATCCTTATATTCTAATCTCTTTTTACTTTTTTAGAAGATAGACTATTATAATTTAGAGGTATATTAAAAGAAAGTTAAAACTTAGTAAAAAATATTATTACTAAAGATATTATAATAAGCTAAACTTTATAAAGTAGAATTATCTAGGAGCTAGCTTATACCTAGAGTAATACTATATAAGATAACTAGAATAACTAAGATTACCAAAGCAACTAAGATTACTAGTATAAGGAATATATTAGTAGAGTGAAGTAGATAGTAGAACTAGTAATATTATAACTTCTAGAGATCTAAGTAAAAGAGGAAGAAGCCTTATATATAGAGAGATGACGTTATAATAGTGGGCTTAAACAGCACGCTAAGGGGCCTCACATAGGCATTACAGCCTGTGGCTAGCTTAAGTGCCTGCTCTCTAGCTGGTTATCACTCTCGCTTGACACCCACAGCTCTCTAGCCTGTCACTAGCATGCGCTCTCTAGCGCTTTCATATGCTCTCAAGCACGACTCGGAGGGTTAAAATGCTCCATTCGGACTAGCTCTGACAGTCCCTAGCAAAAGGACCCACGCCTTGGCACTTGAAACACTTCGATCGAGGGCAATAGCGCGTTGTGTGACCCCTCTGTCTGCAGTTCCTCTAACCTGATTGGCTCTGGCTTCTCTCTCTCTTCACAAAAGCCTCTCGGTTTTGTCCGAGCATTATCTCCATTCGACGCGCCGCGCGTAGGATTATTGCCCGCGTAGTAGGTGGGTCGGCCTGCATAAGGAGCTCGTGTTGTAGTTTAGCCGAAAGCCTGGAAAAGAGGGTATTCGCGCATCTGCTGTCGCTGTATTGGTTGTAGCTTAGCTTCTGCTTAATAGAGGCTAGCAGATTCGCAAAGTCGTCAACGCTCTCGTCCGAAGGCACCTCTTCTTCCTCTTCTAGCCCGTACCCCTGTCGGCATACCTCATACTTGCATGCAGCCCAAAAACGCCTCAAAATAGGGTCCCTGACTGCGTCTTTTATCCAAACCTTAAACCCCTCCTATGTGCCGCTCTCGTCCGGAGTCTCCTCCTTCTCAAATGCGTTCCATACCTCCGTAAGCGCAATGGCCTCTCTGCGAAGGCCAAAAGACAGTGGTTGATCTTAGCCTGATCTGTCCTAAATCAGTAACTATTATCTTGAAAAAAGACTCTCTCCGCCTTATCCAAAAACGGCTCAACCTCCACTAGCGTCTTCCCCTCATTGCCAGCGGTAGTGTATACTTTCCCATCTACTCGCTTTTTTTAAGTCTAACACTCCCTACTATATTTGCTCTATTCTTCTATACTCCGTGCTACTTAAAGAGCTTAGATTCAACTAAAGACAGGGCTGTAGTTAAGAAGTCTCACTTTAAGATTAGTTTAGTCCCGCTATCTAGAGGCATATACTAGGGTTACAGGCTAGTCATATACGCAGGATCTAGAGATCTACGCTAATTAGTAGGGAGTGTTAGACTTAAAAAAAAGCGAGTAATATGCAACCTAAAATTTAGTGTTTTGGCTAGGGGTACGGGGTGAACAAGACAAATAGCGTCCTTTTTTAACGCTAGGCGAAATGGAAGGATCTAGTTGGCTAAAAAAAGAGCAATGGAGCAGCGTTTCTATACGTGTTCTTAGTTATCTCTCCTCTTATGCGCAACGGTACTTTTTGCTCTCCTCTTTCTGCAGGACGTAATAGTACTTCCTCCCCCCCCCCTCCACCCCCTCCTCTAGGTGCGCTAGCACCCCCCGCGTCCTTCTTTTACTTCTATAACCCTTAGAAACACTTAGAAACACTTAGATAATATAGTTTTTAAAGGTGCTTAGACTACGTCAGCTGGCAACTACTAGGACCAACGCCCCGGAGCTTGCGTAGGGCATAGTTATACGAAGTATATTGAAATCCCTCAGGGGCGGTGGCTTCCTGCCGCGTGGCCTTATGCTCTCTTCCGTATCGCTGTCGTTGTCGTCTCGCTGCCCTCGTCGTGAAGGGGCTAGGGCGCTTTGGGCCGGCTGAGGGCGTTGCTCAGGTATAAAAGAGGCGGTCCCCCTTCTCTCTCTCTGCTGTCTCTCTCTCTCTCTTTGTTCTCTCTTTTCTTACTCTGTGAGCCTTCGTTTTGCGTATCTGTCATTACTCCCCTCCCCCCCTGAATAAAAGTTATTTGGTGGGGATTCGCCACCGTAAATACAAGGGGACTCGGCTAGTGATATTACTACGTCTAAAGCCTAGTGGGACCTTGCGAGAACCTTACAAGGACCCTTCGCCAGGGCTATAGCTATTTAGTTCTATAGGATTCTACGTTTTATAGAGAATCCCCACCAAATAATAATTATTCAGAGGGGGGAGAGTATCGTAGGAGGTGAGAAAGGGCTTTCTCTATCAATGAAGTGAAAACTTTCGTGACGTAGTCGATTCGCCACCGATTTGACCTCGACTTTTGCTCTAAATAGCTTCACTTTTATCTTATCTACAACGGTCTACTTCTCTAAGGGGTAGAGAAGTTATTATATAAGGAATATATAAGCAAGGTGAAGTAGACGGTAGAACTAGTAATATTATAACTTCTAGAGATCTAAGTGAAAAAAGGAGAAGCCCCTTATATATAGAAGTAATATTATAATATTACTACCTTTTTATATAACTATAATATCATCCGATGTTTCTGATAACTAAAGTAACTAAGCTTTACTTAAAAATTCTTAGTTACTTAGAATAGCTATATTATAGCAAGTACTAGAGATAAAATACTAATTCTAGCAGCGTTAGAACGCACTAGCTTAGCTGTAAATATAGTTTATATATTATAACTAGAGATTCTAGCGTTTTTATAGTTTTTTATAAGTAGGAAGCCTAGCCTAGGAAGCTAACTTATTAGTAAGAACTCTCATGCATTAGCCGGGCGCATAGGCCACCTTCGTGATAACTAATTAGAAAGCGCAAAAGTGAGCAAAAGCCGTGCTAAGACTTTTGAGCCGAATTGCCAAAGGCCTCAGCCATCTTTTGCCAAGCCTTTTGTCTTGGCACCACCGCCCAGGGAGAAGTGTTGATTATTCTCCCTATCAAAGACTATTAATATAATATATTAATAGTATTCCAAGGCGACGGAAAGCGCGCAAATCGATTTTAAAGCGAAAATAAGTCGGTGAAACGTGTAAGGAGGCAGCTCTTTCTTAGGCTCTATATATCCTAGCAGGCAGTCTCACCGCTCTGCTATACCTTCGTATGTGTCTCCCTATGTGCTTTGTAGAAGTAGAGTTATACTATTACGAGAGGCTGTATCTCTAGGGTCTTTAGACGAGACTTATAGGCGAAAAGGCGTAGCTCCTGTGAAGTGAAGAAAGGAGCCGAAAGAGGTCGATTTGGTAGGGAAAAAGAGGTTATTCCGAGGTGAAGTAAAGCCGAGGGCTGCGCGGAACTGTCGGAAGTAAAGTGAAAACGGAAGTAAAGTCGTACGAGAAGGTTCAAACATCTGCGAAAGTCTGCATAAATAATAATATTATTAATTAACATCTAATTGCCGAGCGAAAGCCTGACTTTTTGGTACTCGGCGTGGACCTCCCAAGTCAGGAACACCAAAAAGTGCTCAAATTGGTAGCGGTGTAGTAAACAAGCGATAAATTTAGCGAAATGCAGGTGATACCTACCTTATTCCTAGGTAGGGACCTCCCGTGGGGTACTCCGTACGGAGACGTGCTTGAGGTTCGGAAAGGTCGGATAAGAAGGCTCAAGTATAGTAAACATTTACCTAGGTGATACTTGTAAAGGCTTCACCCGGTATCCAAGGGTATACCCTACCTCAATGCTTAAGTCCGATCGGTCCCTGGTCTGCGCTAGAGTAGTAGTCTAAGTATTACCCCTACTACCTCCGGTAGTACCCGCTGGCCTAAGGCCAATCGGTAATCGGTGGTCCCCCCTAGCTTCTCCCACCCTTAATCTCCATGTAGCTAAGGGGACTCCCATGCTAGAAGGTCAGGGGGACACGATTCGATCAAAAAGTTCACTTGTCAGCCACCTTATAAATAGAGCGTTCCAGCTCTTTATTCGAACATGTAATGCAGATACTATAATTTATCAAATTCTCCTGCAAGTTCTGAGATATTCTAAAATGATGAATGGTGGAAAGCGACATAGTGCTTGTAGAACGTGTCGAGGACGAAAGGTCCGCTGCAGTGGCACCCAACCAAGCTGCGGTCGCTGCGTGCGCAATGGCAGTGTCTGCATCTATGAGCAGTCACCAAGACAGAATACGGCTGACTTGGCGGAAACTTTGACCCAGCTTAAGGATGCTCTTGGCAAGTACAATGAGGTTCTGGGCCCTTTACGAATTACCAACACTAATAAGTGCAAGCAGATACGGCTTTCACAAAGCAAAATGGAAACACAACAGCGTTCAGCCATAATCCAACAGTATACGCTCACAACCAGCAAGATATGATCCCGATGCCATTCCTCAGTGCTGACCCCCCTCATGACTCGTTCGATTATCTTTTTTCACAACCTGACATCTTATTGCCATGGACAGCGGAGTCAAGTACCCCCTCAAATTTATTCTCCGGATCCTATGCATCAGACTCAATCCCTTCCACCGATATCGCCTTTGATTCTCCGAATCTAATCAACTCTCCGTCTCTAAGAAGCAACTCAATATCTGGATGGGCCTTAGCCCCACCTGATGATCTTTCACATGAAACAGAAGTGGAATTTTCAATACAACAGCATGTAGAAGATGCAGCCCAGTATACATTTTCGCCCGCCGTCAGTTCAAAAAGAGATGGGGATTCAATCCTCGGGAGTACTGTCTTTATAAAGGATTCGAAGGCTGTACCCACAAACATCTTGCAAGATTTGTAGGTGACGACCATCCTTTGAGATAAAACAGCCCAAGGTCTGATCCTAGCCTCTAGATACCAAATCTACTTTGATATGAGCCTTACCACCAGTCCAATGATCGACAAGACCAGGTTCTTCAGTAGGCTGAATGCGTTTCCATCAACTCCAATTACGCTTGCGCAACAATCTGCTATATTGGCATCCGCTGCTGCATCCTCATCCACATACAGACATCTCAAAGATGTTTTTTATCAGCAGGCACGAGACCACTTAGAAACTGCCGAGGTGGACGAGACAGACTGTTTGAACTCCCTGGAGGGATTACAGACATGCATACTTCTCGCACTATATGAATGCAAGCAAGCACTATGTAATAGAGCTTTGGTCAGTGTTGCTCGCGTGGCTTGGTTGACTCGAAACATCGACATGCACAAGGTCGATCAGAATTCTATTTTACCAACTCCTATTGGTACTCCATCCCTTGAATCAATATCGTACAATTTGGAGCAAGAAGAACGAAGACGTACCTTTTGGGCATCCTATGAACTAGGATGTTTTGCCAGCATCGAGAATGCGGGGGATTGTGGTCCTATAGCAGAAAGAGGGGTAAGTCTTTCCCTTTCACCTCCATTGCCCATGGTTGTAGTAGAGAAAGCCTGCTTCTGGCTCTCAATTCTCTCTTGCCTTCTAACAATGCATTTAGATATCTGTCTATCTCCCAGCCACTGACAGTGATGGTGTCGGAGCCCATTTAGTACTTAAGAATAGTCTTGACTTTCCGGCTCGGGGTGTGCTCTCTCCATGCCAAGGTCATATCATATGCGCATTCCTATGCAATCGAACCCTCACTCATCTACACCTCTCAAGCCGAGCACGTTTAGCCCAATGCCCCAACTACAACTTTTGGACCGAGCATCATCATATCAATGAGGCGCTTGTTCATGCTTCCACTGTATCGCTGGCACATCTGACTGGCACAGAAAATTCTATAAACCCAACAGTCATGACTCTGAACCTCATCCTGCAAGCAACCACTGCATGCCTCAATTACGTCGTGATTCGGCGCGCCGAGGAAGATAGTGCGGTCCCGGCCTCGAGCCAAAAAAGCCAGGAAACGTGCTTGGAGGCTGCACTCAAGGTGGCAGACATAATGAGGAGTACCAGAGCACCAAGACTGATCGAGGTGAGTTTCACCGCAGCTATTTGAGACCGGCTACATGAACTGACTTGAACTAGACGGATGTCTTTACTCCGTGGGCCATCTATGTTGCTCTTCAAGTCTTTGTCCGCTGGACCAAATCCGGCACCGAAGCACCATCTTTTTGTTCTTTCTCCCTACAGTCAGCCACGTCTTCTAATGAGTATAGAGCCAGAATCCTCGATTCTTTGCAACTATTAATTTCCCTTCTTAAGGCATCACGACAGAGCGTCCCACTTGCGGGGCTTTTTCTAACGCAAATATATAATGATTTAGCTAATAAAAATCCATCCTACGATTTGTTAGTTGGACTATTCTTCTTTAAAGGATCTAGTTCGAAGACAACTACGTAGGTTTATATCACGATTTAGGATCGAGAGCTTGGCAGCTTGGCAGCACAGATAATTGTTACTTAGCACAGTTCATGTAATTTGGATCACCATGACTGACAGAGGTCCAGAAGGGTTCATTGCATAAAGGTTCTCTAGAATAGATTTCCTTAGATAAAAGCTTCGTGTTCAAATTGAAACAAGCAGTTTGCAATCAGCCTTGCCTATTACTTTGTGACGCCTTCTACTCCTAATAGAAGAACCAAAACCCGGAAAGATATAAAAATCGAGAAAGTCAGGTAAGGTGCTATAGACCTACTATACTGTGGTGGGGATACAGCATCACCACGTGACACATAGTCAGGGGTCTGACTCAGGGGCAACCATATAAATATGTGTCTCTCGGTAGACTTAGAAAATCTTCGATTTCACTACATAACACGCTTCACCCATTGATTTATTATATATATTATTATATTAGATGACTCCCTAAAGTCAGATCCTAGCCATAGAGCTCGCGGTTGTGTGCTTATATTACTAAAACAGCTCGAAAGACTATGCCAAGAGAATAGAAAACGCATAGCTACCTAGGTAGATTAGGTAGGTATAATGTTAAGCTAATGCAAGTCAGAGGGCAAAAGATAGGGGCGACTCGCTAAAGGTAGCCCGTTCTTGCCGGGGACGGGCCGAGCCCGACAGAGTGGATTAACGCGTGGGGTACTTACTGTACGGAGTATACGGAGATATCTCCAACCATCGCGGCGGTGGTGTACTCAGGAGTCCGTATGCCGTTCAAGCGTCTTCCAAATTCCAATGCTTGATTATGCAGGTCGGTCCGACGGGAGGATCAGAAGCCTAATAGATTGTATAAATTGTAAGCTATAGATAGCAAGCAAGACCACTGAAGCGCAGGACATAGCGGCTCGTTCGTAAAACAAGACGTTCGCAATATTCATTCACGAAATATATAACTTTTCCTTCTTTACACTTCACAGCATGAGCAGCCTCCGGGGAAAAGTGGTTGTCATCACTGGCGCAGCTTCCGGCATTGGCTTCGCGACGGCGCATTTGCTTGCCCAGCACGGGGCTCTTCTCTCACTGGCTGACATGAATGAAAAGGGCTTGGCCACTGCGGCGGAGAAGCTCCGGAAAGTATACCCGCCTGAGATCGCCCAAGACGCCGTCATTACCACCCTGGTAAATGTCACTTCTCCCAAGGAGTGCGAGGATTGGATTGCCAGGACGACAACGCACTTCAACCAGGCAATCGCCGGAGCAGCCAATTTTGCGGGCGTCGTGGGAAAGAGTATCGCCCAAGAGGCTGGTGCGGTGCGCAACATGAGCGATGCAGAGTTCCAGTTCATTATGGACATCAACTGCAGAGGCACGTTTAATTGCATACGTGCAGAACTGCCATTCATGCAGAACGGCGACAAAGGCAGAAACGGAGGAAGTATAGTCAATGCCGCAAGTATTGCAGGCATCTCGGGCGTTCCCAACAACGGTCCATATGCAGCAAGCAAACATGCCGTCATCGGTTTGACCAGAACAGTGGCCAAGGAGGAGGGACACAGGGCGATCCGCGTGAACGCCGTTGCACCGTAAGTCTCTCTTGCAACCCGTGTCACTTATTTTGTAGATTTACTCACTGCTCTAGCGGCATCATTGCTACACCGATGATGGAACAGATTGTGACTAGCGCTGGCACAGAGAGACTATTCGGCGACACAGATCCGGGGGCATTGGCTCGGAAGGGTGATGCCAGCGAAGTGGCCGAGGTGGTAGTGTTTCTGCTGAGTCAACACAGCAGTTTCGTGAGCGGCGTAGTCATTCCAATTGACGGAGGATGGATGTGTTAGTATGAGAGGAAGATGGCACGTCTATTATTTATAAATGCAATCTGTCCAAGGCACTTAATGGTTGGTTAACTGCTAACTTTTCGTCTAAACTGGAACTGAACCAATAAGAGCATAGGAGAACTAGCTCTATTGGTTGAACCATAGTTTAAACTAGTGGTTTTTTACTAGCGCGAAACCAATTAAGAACCACGGTTGACTAGCAGTTAACCAGTAGTTAAGCCCTACTATTCAGCTATTTTATAAGGGTCCAAGTAGGTGCAAGCACCTGGCTGCTCACATAGGGGGGGGGGGGAGTGAAACAGATTAGGTATTGCTAGAATTACTTCTATCGTCGGAATGTAAGGTAGATGAAATAGAGAAAATAAAGGAAGTAAAACGGGGGAGAGAAAGTGCCCAAAAGTGGGAATTACCATAGCTTTTTAGCAAATATAAGCCCTTTGGGGGGGTTTCAGGGGCCTCTACAGGCTTTCAGAGGGTAATACCCAATAAAATGGGCGCTAGCTAGTTTAAGCAGTTAGTCAACTAGTTAAGGAAATATGATTGGTTGGTTCGTGGTTCTTAGAAATAGTGAAAACCACAGTTCTAGTTGGTTCAGCTAAGCTGGTTGGTTTAGTTCTTGAACCAACCATCGAAAGCCTTGACTCCGAGTAAAATCGCGTGCATTTTCCGGAACCCATCCAAGATATCACAGCTTCAAGTATGTTAATCGACACATTGATTGGTCTAAAATACAATAGTGGACAATATAGGACGAGAAATGTAACTCGCCTCAGTAACCGCCACTCTTGAGTTGGGAAGAATAGAAGGATCGTCAACGAGATAGTATACAATATGCGCCTCACTCTGCGCCTCATCGAGAACTTGAAATTTTAGCTTTTGAATCCCCATAGTCTAGGCTTATAACAGGTCGAGAGGTATGAAGACATTCCTCAGTCACTAGTTTCCGCTCAAAATTGACTCGGCAATCTTTTCGGCGAACATGTCTAAGTTTGAGCGTGTTAGCTATCTCAGAGGTAGTGACTAACGTGCAAGCAACTTACAAACGCTGGACATCGGGAATGTTGGTGGCACGAAGGGAAAAGCACTAGAATCTACAACTCGAAGACCCGTAACACCCTTCACTCGAGCGCGAGAGTCGACAACCGCGGTAGTATCATTCGACGCTCCCATTTTGCCTATATCCATCTGTTAGTCTTGAGACGACAAGGTGTCTCAAATCGCTGCTGGTGCGTGTTATATGCTTACAGGAAGAAGTTGCGTGGTAGATGAGAGCCCCATTTTGCTTCAGCCATGCTAGGATCTCTGCGCGAGTAGTCACGTTGGGACCAGGCTGATACTCTGAAATCACCATCGTACTATTGAAAGCAATCGCTCGGATGCGCTCCAAGGCTGCCACTGCCTGGTCCTGATCTCTCTCATCCAGGAGCCAATTCGGGCTAATGATCGGAGGATCAGATATATCTGCACTGCTGATAGTCATGTTACCAACTGACGCAGGGGCCGTCAATGCGGCTCCAAGACTAAGGTAATTATCTTCAGGAGTCAGATCTGCAGGGTAAGAGGCATATTCAAGAGGCAGGTAGTAGGCCTCGGGCCAGTCTTCGGGAAACTTATCCAGATACTCCAAGGTAGCATTGCTGAAGTACTGACGCTCGGAAGCAGGGAACTTCTCGTAAGCTACCGCGAGTTAGATAGATATCATTTGGATTGGGGACGTCGAAGTGACGGCAACAAACCAATATTCTGGCCTCCGCCTATACTTGACAGCAGACCGGTCTGGTTTTGAAGGTATTGTTCAGTCAGCTTAGCAGAGAATTCGGCATTTCCTGCTGCTAGCTGCGTTCCCGTGGTTACATTGACCTTTGCCACATCGGTCAATATATACTACATGAGTAGCGCGGGATAAAAAGTCACGTACCTTGTATGAAAGCGCCATGTACGGTTGATCCTTTTGACGTCAAGTTAGTAACGGATGGCGGGACGGAATCACTGCTAGTAAACATACTGTCACACCTTGCCCAACGCCTGGCAAGTCTACAACGACTGGGATATCGTACTCTTCCAGGGTGGCTGCAGGACCGATGCCAGAGAGCATCAGCAGCTGTGGAGAATGCCACTGCGATCAAAGTCAGCTCTAAATTTGACTGGCCACCCGCTGCTTGACGTACCACTCCAGCTGATACGATGACTTCCTTGCTTGCGTTCAGAGAATAGGTGAAGCTTGAGAGCAACGAGTTGGTGGTAATTTCAACTCCGGTAGCACGCTTCGAGTCATCGAAAATGATTCGAGAGCCTAAGCTTTCCGGGTAGATCTTGATATTAGAGTTTGCGGCTGCTAGTTGCAAGAAAGAAGTCTCAGAACTGCTACGGGTTCCTGCCTTTGGATCAATGGCTGTAGCAATTGTACTGTAGCCAAGCAGTTTTCCGCTGTTCAAACCAGGAATAGATTCGAATCCCAACCGATCCAGAGACGCTTTGAGGTACGGTCCAAACTCACCGGCAAAATTGCCGTACGAGATCTGCAGCGGGCCAGCCTCGTCGTCAAAGGCGTTGGCATCGAAAGAAATGTCAATGGAGCGGTCAATCTTGTCATAGTTGGGCGGTGTGAAATTACAACTCTTCTTGTATGCAGGTTCGGTGTTTGCCCAGGTCCAGAAATCATCACCGACTCTCTCAGCCCAATGGTCGAGAGATCCGACGCTGGGTCTGGAATATCCCATATAATTGGCGGCCGAACTTGGCGTGTTAGTGATGCTGGTGCATGATAAGTATCAGGCTGACATACCTGCCACCTAGAGTTTGTCCTTGAACGTATAAAAGCTCTCGTTCATTATATCCCTATCAGGTCGTCAGCCTAGTGCTTGGTGTGATTTAGTGATCCCAACGACTGACATCTTGGGGCGCCGTTTTCAACCCGAAATTTGTCAAAGAACTGAAGGAGTCGCCGACGAAAGTGGCCAGGGCCGAGTAGAAGGCATACCCAGGAACTTGGGTACGGTTCGAATTGAGGGTCTCGTAGAAAGAGCCGGCCTCGATCACTGCGACCGAATAGTTGGCCGGGTCCAGGGCAAGTCGAGCAGCAATGGTGTTTCCTGCATTGCCTCCCCCTACCACCTGAAATCATTGAATGAATTAGTCTACCAATTGCCCAAGTTGACGGTTCTTTCGGCAGTTGTGCTTACAATATAGTCATAGGTAGCATTAAGTCCCGGTTCACCAAACGAGTTCCCAAACAATTCTGTTATACCACCAGGGCTACTGGCCACACCTATCGTTGCAAGAGTGGTAGGAACCACACTTAGTGCACATAACAGTTTAAGCATAGTGAAGGGGAAAGTTGCAACAAATAAAGAACGTCGAATAAAGAATGATGGTTGCATATACTTCGTGCGACTCCTATCAGAATATATACTGCCTTTCGGATCTCAGAAATTACTTCGAGCAGGGTTCTCGGCCCGAGCAGTCCTTCTTGCCCTTGAAGGCATGGGTGTTTCTATACTCCGTATTTCCTCGACTGGGCGGAGCGGGTCTTTTTCATAAGATATATAAATACTTTATCTCAGGCCAAACTATTACGCCAAGAAGACTAGGGCAAGGGGGCCTTGCTTTGTGCGTTTACCACCTTTCTTAACCCCCTTGTTATTATAGAATAAGCATTCTAGTATAAGCAGATTCTAAGAATAGGTAGGCAGGCAATTGTTTAAGTGTTTTTAGATAGTTTTAATAGTTTTTATTAATTTTTAATTTGCTTCAACTATAACTAATAGTTCTAAAACCTCCTAGTTCTTTATTACCTCTTATCATGATAAAGAACTAGAATACTAAAAGCATTGCTACTTATTTGTTAGAAAGACTATATATTAGAGTAGTAAAAGGGGGTATATTCTAGGATGTGGACCCTGAGGCCCTGATATGCAAAGGCTAGCTAGCGTGGCGCTAAGGAAGGGAGCGCCACGCATCACGTGCAGCGTAGTACACGTGATAGATACCAATAATAAGAATAGGCATTAAAAACTAATAGAATCTATAATTAAATAGCGTAAAAACACGAAGATTCGCGATCGCACGGAGTATTTTAATACTCTTTTTAGTTTATTTCTTTCAAATTAATATTATAATTTGAGGGAGAGGGGCTTATAAAACAAAGAGGCAATTATTAATCATCTGATTCGTGACGTATATCGATAACAGATCTATTAATAACTTTCCCTCATCTCGGAGAAAACGGCATTCCTACTTGTACGAAGCGAAGTACGCATATCCATCACCTTTTGATTCCCCAACCTCCCCAAAACTAACCTTTCAGCCCCTCCATCATCCCGCCATTGCCGCTCATTGCCGTTGACCTGTAAACCCCACTAATAGTCGGTTCGTCCTTCTTTGCTCGCGTTCGCTCACAGTCAGGGGAAGCGAACGTCACGGAGAAGCGATTGTCACGCCACCAAAAAATCGCGATTTTACGCCTTAAAACACGCTTTAAACTCTATATAACTCTACTACCTATTAAATGCATAAGCTAATAATTAATGCTAGTACTTTTTGGGTGAGGAAGCACTGTACAATAGGCGTGGAAATGGCTGTTTTACGATTTTGGTGAGGAAACCCATACAAATTTGAAGCGTGACGTTCGCTTCCCGACTATTAGACTAGACTAGACACCCAGTAAATAAACCCAACCTCCTATTTTTCTCTGGCAATATCAATAGAGCCTTCAATTGTTCCCCCTCCTCTTCTTCCGAACCATCCGCTAAAAACAAAACAAAAAACAAGGCAAAACTTTCTCCTCTGTCCAACCGCAAGCTCCGGAGTTCAACTCAAAAGCCACAGCGAGTGATTGTCCATGATGTGATGGCTTTTTAATCTTCTCTTCCTCCAACTTGAATACACCTTCGCACACTCTCTCACTTATCCAAAACTATTATTATTCTCGATATACAGTATCGTCACTCGTTCATCAATCCATCCATCAATCCATCCTGTCTAATCCCTGTCTCTTGAAACAAGAAAACCAATCCTGGCCTGGCCTGCCTGCCTGTTGTTATCGCAACCCGAGGTAACGGAGCTCGGACCCTATAAACAAGATCAGCAGCCCCGTCTCATCCCATCCAACCTGTTTGCGAAACCAACATCACATCATCAATCCAAAAACCTCTTCGCATCGCATCGCAGCCACCAGAGAGCGCGAAGACCAACCATCCTCGTATCGCCTCTGAGCGACCGAGTCGCAATGGCTCCTATTTCTCTGTCAAACCTCGAGGCAGCCTCGTCCGCAATATCCAACATCGCAAAGCGGCTTCCTACAGAACTCACCAACTCGGTCCTAGGACGAGACCCAACCCCACTACCAACACCGACAACAATAACAAGTGCCGCAAATTCTTTATTATCACGTATATTATCCTCCAAGCGCTCTACAACATCCATAATCCCCACCGGCTACGGCGCCATCGACTCCGGCCCCTCGCCAGGTACAATCGTCGGTATAGTCATCGGCAGCGTCGCCGGCTTCCTGTTGATTTTATGGTTAATATACACGTGTTTGAACTTTGGCGGGCCGGCGGGCTTTGGCGGCGGCGAGAGTACGTATACAGAGAGTGTGGCGAGAGAGAGGAGGAAGAGCCATCATAGCGGGAGTAGGAGGAGTAGGAGGGCCAGCGAGGTATGTATTTATTCTTTCTTTCCCCTCCTTTTTTTTTGCCGGTGCTTTTTATATGCGATGCGATGCAATGCAATAAAAAAAGAACCTGTACTAAGAAATCATCAACTAACAGCATCGCTCTTCCACCAGACCATAGAAATCCGCTCGCACTCGCCAGTCCGCGCCCCCTCGCCGATCCGTATCGTGCGCGAGCCTTCACCTCCCCGCACCGAGCGTATTATCGTAGAGGAGCGCCAGGAGCGACGCGAGTCACGTAGGAGGGGGGATAGTGATGAGGTGGTGGTTATAGAGGAGCATAGTCCGCCGCGTAGGAAGAAGAGTCATAGGGACCGGGAGAGGGAGGTTAGTCGGAGTCGGGATAGGGAGGCCGATAGTGGGTTCCGGACGGTGGATCCGTTGGCGTATGGGGGTGTTGTGGGCGGGAATCCGAGGAGGGGGAGTAGGAGGGGGAGGGATTAATATTCGTTACTTTACTTGTATGGAACGGTGGTTGGAAGGGTAGGGTTGGTACATATAATGGATGGATGGTCGGTGTTATGGAATAGGGAGCAGGTGGGTACAGGACTGCAAGGACTCTTGCTATGATATGAGATGGATGGGTATTGGCATCGGCATTTACGACTAGCTGGCTGTGAGGCATCTTGTGCTTTTTATACCTGGCGAGCAACGTAGCATAGCATAGCATATACCACATGTAGCATACAATGAACACTAAACATTGAACTTATATACCGGATCAACTTCTAGTGATGCACCCTGGAACGAATATCTCAACAATTGGAATTGATAGGATTAAGAGCCGAATAATTATCATTATCAAAGAAATCCATATTAAAATCGTGACGTAGTCCCAGATCAAATATCTCAGCTAGACAAAATACAGGTATAAACTGTTCAGTAGTAGTCACTACCAGAATTCTGGTAAGGTGTGCTGGAATCCTCGACTACCCTTATCTGGATTTGGAAGCGTGGGATAGAACCATCCAGATTACATGCGACGTGCAACAAAAACCTGAAGCAAAGTAGGCCGATGGCTAGAAGCAGCCATGTGGTAGAATTCCGCCATGGCGCACTCCGGTCAACCAAACCAAAAAGTAACATAAAAACCAAGTAGGAAAAGTCCTTTACCGTATCAAAGAAAAGATATGAGTAGCTTCACCGTAAAATACCAGTGTTCAACATCCGCATAGCAATGGTTATACAGTATCCGGCTTTAATATTACTACAGCCAATAAGACTTATAAACAATAAACGATGCGCAATGACTTCATATAAATATAATAATTCAAGAACAAGGCAGAAGCAAATCTACCCTACAAGTACTTTTACCTTAAAGGCTGCATCTTGCTGACCGCACCTCTACCAGGAGGGGGAAAGGCCTCACGATGTCAAAAGAGCAGGTTGATTATTATCTCTCCTCCGCCGCGGGCGCGTCAAATGGAACAAGAGAGAGAGGAAAGGAGCAAAGTGGCCTGCTCTGCGATGTCGGATCTCAGCTGCAGTCAGCATCGGGGGGTTATCCCTCCTGGCTTCATTGGACTTTGAAAGCGAGACCCCAAATCTGGTTGAATGGTGGGGAACTGGAGAGGCTTTATCCTGCACTACTTGCATCTGCTGTGCGTATTTGCGTGTAGGCTTGGTGAGAATCTTCTGTTGAACAGGCGGTGGAAGGCTTACATTGTTCCATGGCCAATCGGGCATTTTCCCATGGACATGGATGGGCGACGATAACGGGCCCGCTATCGACCCAAATGGATTTTGAAGGGCGCGCTCGTCAAAGTTGACATGCGCATGCCCCACTTAAACTATCCCATCCCAGGCCAGCCCAGCCCAGGCTGCGTGACTGTCCTCTCCTTCAAGTATGGCGGGGTTAACGTACAGATGATTAGAAGCTCCCTTCCTCACCTCTTGCGAACATTTCTCTCTTCTTCATACCACGCCTTTCCCTTGATCCTGTCTCTCCTCGTATCAGTGGTACCACATACTGTACCTCCCACTCTCTCCCACGCCCTCTGAATGACTACCATTGACGAGGACATGGACGAGTTTTTCAATTTCGAGGATGCCGCTCATCCATTGGATCACAGCACTGACATCGACTTCACTGACTTCCCCTCCGGCCCCTACGATGTCAATCTAGCATTTGCAGACCAACAAAATGACGAGGACTCCTTTACGTGTTTACAGCACTTCTCGTCCCCAGAAGAGCAGCTCAATCTCGATGCCCAGATGGATACCACCATGTTGAGCCCTGCCGATTTCACTGACTTTGCAAGATGGATTGATGGCTCAGGTGTCCCGATTGAGCCCTGCGCTTATTGTCGCCGCATGAGGATTCATTGCAAGATCATTTATGAGGGTCTACGCAAGGGCTCTTGTACAAGCTGTGTTGCCCTTGCGAGGTCTTGTAGCTTGACTCATGACCCGTCTCACAGCTTGACTTACAACCCACCAGGGACAACACAGCAGGAGGATAATGACAAGTATAGATGCTCACAGGCTGAGTTTTGCTTGCCGGGTAATACTATCAGTAGTGAGAACGGTGATGTTGACCATTCGAATTGCCCTCAAGCTCAAGCGTGTGAGCAATGTGAGTATTGTCGAAGTCGAGGTTATCAGTGCAAGTATATCCAAGAAGATGGCCGTGTTGGTGCTTGTACTAGCTGCGTTGCCCTTGTTCGGCATTGCAGCTTGGCTCCTGTTGATGATCTCGCCGACTGGAAGATCGACGATGGTATGGATGCGACTAATACTTGGATCCCGTCCAAGTCTCCTTTGGAATCTCCCATCGCTTCCTCACACAACAGGTCTGCCCCCAACTTGCTCTCACTGAGGTCCTCAGAAGAGAACATGGATGGCGAGGCCAACGAAAGCAACCCAAAAATCGGCGCAAGGTTTTCCAGAGACTCAGTCCGTATTCTCAGGGGCTGGCTATCAACTCATCATCGCCATCCATACCCAACAGACGAAGAGAAGGAGGGCCTTCAACGCCAGACTGGTCTCAACAAGACCCAGATCACCAATTGGCTAGCAAACGCTCGCCGGAGAGGAAAGGTTCGCGCACCTCGATCAACTTCTCCAAGCGTGAGCAACTATTCCAAGGCAATGGATATCCCAAGACGTGCTACCCCTGCTCTTGAAAACATGAATCCGCTTGAAAGATGGAAACATTCTCCTCCCGAAAACGAACCTGCCTCCGTTACCGCCATTGCCAAAGCCGTTACTTCTTCTACCTGGTCATCCGGTCGTGACAGCCCTTACGCTACGAGTTACGGACGTTCAGACGATGGATCTGGTCGCTCTCTATGCAACGTCTCATCTACTAGCAGTCTTGGTACCTCGCACTCGAGTGGTGGTTCGTTTGCTTCTGCTTTTTCACACAAATCACAAGGCTCGTTCGGTTCTTTTGGGTCTCTAAACATCAATGCCAATCGTGGACGAAGGCGTCGTCGTCGTCAAGCACCCAAGCCTGTCAAAGTCCCGAATATGAATGGCCCCATTCGTACCTTCCAATGTACTTTCTGTACCGAAACATTCAAAACAAAGCATGACTGGCAAAGGCATGAGAAGTCCCTACATTTGTCACTTGAGCGGTGGATTTGCTGTCCCAATGGATCTACTCAATTCTCCGTGGAATATGATCAAATGCGATGTGTGTTCTGCGGCCTTCCAAACCCACCTGATGGACATGCAGAAATGCACAATTTTTCCAGCTGCGCGGATCGATCATTAGA
Organism: Lachnellula arida; assembly: GCA_007821475.1. Lineage (NCBI taxonomy): Eukaryota > Fungi > Ascomycota > Leotiomycetes > Helotiales > Lachnaceae > Lachnellula > Lachnellula arida. The sequence goes on from QGMF01000183.1 coordinate 30,851, forward strand.
AGAGCGAACATTTTACCGTAAAGATCATCTTCGACAACATCTGAATCTTGTGCATGATGCCAAGTTTCAGGGCTTCTCAATGGAATGCTGGAAAGTAGTCACCCCAGAAATTAGATCTCGATGTGGTTTCTGTGGTGTTGTGATGGGCTCTTGGACATTTCGAGTAGACCACCTGGCAGAGCATTTCAAGGGCGGAAAATCTATGGCTGACTGGAAGGGTGACTGGGGTTTCGATCCTCAAGTGTTGGATATTGTTGAGAACGGAATGCCTCCGTGTAAGTGCTCCCCTGAATATTCCTTGAAAACAGAAATTGACAGTGAAATAGACCTTATCCACGACGAACGAAATAGCGTCAAGCCATATGAAGCTTCGAAAGAAAAACCTCACGAAACCCGAACTTTGGAAGATCTTATTAAAATCGGACTGGTGGAGTACGTGCACGACAGAATTTTGAAAGGCGGGGTACCGACAGACGAAGAGCTACTCACTGGAGCTTGCCAAATAGTTCGCAGGTCTGACGAGCTTCTGGCTTCTCCCGGCGACATCGAGGTATCTTGGTTCCGCGATCTCATCTTGCTATCCGGGGATAATGCCAAGGTGGACGAGAACACGATGCAGCCTACAAGCGTTGGCTTTCCCTGGACAAAGAAATTGGAACTGATCAACGGCTCGGTTCCGTATACTTGTAAAACAGACGATAGCGTCATCAAGTGCCAAAAGGAGCGGGCCTTGAAGTTGTTCGTCGATGCACAGCAGGCCTTAGGTCTAACACCCACGGACTCCCACCTACAGCTCGAAGCTTGCCGAATTCTTAGCGAGATGGAGAAGACTTCAAATTTCAAGTCGAAACCTGCCCTGGGCTGGTTCAAATATTTGGCTACGGCTTCTACAAAATGGCTTGATGACTTTAGGAGGCGAGCAGGACTGCCACGGACTTCGGAAATGGGATATGGGCTTATTCGTTCAACTGATGACAAGAGCATTGATTATAGCATACATAATCAAGCCACACTTGAGCAAGAGATGATAGCATGGGTCAACCTGCAACGGGCTCTTGATATCTCACCAAGCGATGCTGATATTCAGAACCACGCCCGCTTGGTGTACAAAAACGATCCCTGGAATCAAACTTTTATGGATGATCCTGCAATTCTACACTTGTTCAAGCGCCAACGTGGCCTCGCACCTCAGAATGAGGATGGCCCTGATATGCCACCCCTCTCGGAGGCACTCGAGCTAGGAGTATCGCAGGCAAATCTAGTGCCATCACCGAAGAATTTGCACTGGGAGTTGGACCAAAATGCACTTGGGCTACCTTCACCAAGTTCAGCAGGCAGCGGCAACAACAGTGCAACTGGAACTGGAGCACTCACGCCAAATCACGACCACCCCCTTCTTCACACCACGATTCAAAACCAACCATCCGCAAACTCTAATCCCGTCATGCCACTCAAGTACTTTCTTAACGATGCTAACTGTTACGGTCGACTTGTCCGCGAGCTTTCTCGATTCGTCACTACCTGCACCTCAGCCAACAACCCCAACAGACACGTAAGAACCTATTACCCAATTCATCAAATCATATTAACGTAGCCTCTTCAGATCCCCACCGACGCCGAAATCCAAAACCAAGCCCGTTGGGTAATCTACGACGACGACGATCCCTGGAATCAAACCGCAGCCGACAACGCCGAATGGCTCATCCGCTTCAAGCGCAATGTCGGCCTCGCGCCTCCAACCGAAGGACCCGGACTCCCCGTCCTCTCAAGTTCCTGGCAAGTGGCGGCCGGCGGTTCCGGCTTCTGCCCTCCCTACCTAAACGCTAAATCCCCACCATCATTCAACGAAAACGAACCCGTGCCCGTGCGCATGGAAGATAAAGTATATCAGATCAAAGCGACCACGGCACAGAAATTCATCACGAGTATGGCAGAGCGGTACCAACCTCCTGCTTCTGTTTTCTGTTCGAGGGAGCTGGAGAATGGGTTGAATAATTTTGTTCACGCCCAGATGACCGAGGGCAATGTGCCGAGTGATGAAGAGCTGAAGGCTGAAGCGAGGCTTATATTAGGAACCGAGCAGACGGCTGCAGATGATCCATTACTGCTTGAGAAATTCAAGGCGTTGCATGGGATTGTTACTGATTACAACTTGCGGGATGTTCTGGCGCAGTTTGATGCCGAGTTGGAGATGGGGATGGATTTCAGCTCCGCGGAGATGACTGATGTTGGTCTTGGTATTGGTGGTGGTGGTGGTGTTGGAGGGGAGATTGCGGCCCAGATTCCCGGTGGAGAAATCACCCCGGGCATGCGACAGGAAGAACAGACGCAGCTGGCGATGGGCGTGGCGAAGGAGTATGCGGATTTGTATCGTGTGCAGACTACCACCGCATCCCCGTTGAGGAGGAGGGCGACCGAAAATATGGCGGAGAGCAAGGGGTTTAAGAATCCGCTGCCATTACCGACGACACATTAGGGGCGAGGTTCTTGTGGGTTTTGAATGGAGTTGAAGGAGAGGTTAGAAGGGGGTGTTCTGAATTGGTGTGATGGCGAATGTTGTCTGCAGAGTATAAGTAACGTTTTACGATTAATGGGGATTTAGGATGAAAAAGCCAGATTATTTCTTGCCAGTTTTATATATATAATACTTCATTTTCTATATAGGGAGTTAGCTACAGTACATGAAAATAGGCATGGGATATATATAAATACATTTCACACCTATGTTCAGACAAGCCTCTTTTCCATTACCATCTTATTAAGCTATATATTTTATCTCCCATGCTATATCGCCAGATACGACCTTGTATTCTCAATAAGGTTCAATAAGTGATATTATTGATTTCTTGATCGGGAAGTCAAATGCGCTGCTACGCTGCTAGGCCCTCGTATACCCTCCGTAGGGTAGGTCAGAGGGACAATTTGGGCCAACCCAACTATTTATGCACTGCACTGCACTGCACTGCGCCTATAGCGCAAAAAGCCTGCAGGAGAGGAGTGTCCGCCCCGCCCTGCCCTATTCCTATCTACTAGTTCTACTATATAACTTGGGCCTACCTTAGGGATACTCCGTATTAAATTAATTGATTGCTAGCGCTAGTGTATACTTTCTCGGGTACGGGATAAATAGCGTTAAAAAAGGATGCTATGTAGGCGAAATGGAACGATCTGAGTGGATTGGAAAAGGGTAGGTATAGTGGAGTAGAGGCGTAGGAGCGTTTCTACACGTGTTCTTAGTTATCTCTCCTCTTTTTGGGGATTTGATAGTATCGTAATGTCTGTATTGTAGGTGGTTACGTGTCCTCTGGCTACAGATGAAGAAAGAGTTTTATGGTGGCTGCTGACTAAGTAATATAAAGTCCAACACTCTTATGCGCAATCGTACTTCCTCTCACTATAGCATACTTCCTCTAACCCCCCTTAGAGTGCGCTGGCACCTCCCCCCGCGGCCTTCTTCTACTTCTCCCTCTATAATGCTTACCTACTCCGTGCCGCTGAAAAGTAATTCGAGCCCCGCTTTTTCTACAGTGAGGATTTACGGTGATAAACAGTGATCTACTAAATCTAAATACTATTCCTAACTACTTGATTGGACAAATAGAGTGAGCACTATTTAAAGCGTATTATTTAAGTATGAACGGGAAATAAGTAGGGCTTAAATTACTTTTCAGCGGCACGGAGTAGGTAGATAACATAGTTTTTAAAGGTTCTTAGACCACGTCAGCTGGCAACTCAACTACCAGGACCAACGCCCCGGAGCTTGCGTAGGGCCGGGCCGCGGGGGGCATGGCATGGTTATAGTAGGTAGGGAACTACCTAGGTCACTTTAAAATCGATGACCCGCCTCCCATGCAATTAATACTTTGATAGTCAGCGGCGCCCAAATTGTCCCTCTGACCTGCTGACCTGCCATACTCGTAATCCAGGGGAGGGGTCAATATCAATACCATACGTACCACCACCTAAATTTACGTTTTAGCGAATAGTGAACCGCTCGCCGATAGGAATTAAGCTTAAGGTATAAGGTCTCTTAAAGCTAATATACTCCGTTCCGTGCCGTGCCGCCGAAAAAGTCATTTGAGCCCCACTTTTTCTTTTCTATACAGTAGTGAGGGTTTACGATAAACGGTGATCTGCTAGATCTAAATACTATTCCCAACTACGTGATTGGACGAATACCTTAGGGTGAGCACTGTTTAAAGTGTATCATTTAAGCCTGACTGAACAGAAAATAAACGGGGCGTAAAATACCTTTCGGCGGCACGGAGTATACTCCGTACAAAGCCTTTATTGTATATACTCCAGATTTGACTTTCCTTTCTGCTCGAACCTGTGTAATGAAGTAAATCTATTTGCTCTTTTAAGTTACGGTTATCTAGGATTAGGTAGCTTTTAATACCTAGCTTATAGCGGGTCTTACCTCCTCTACTCCACCCAGGTGAATTTCCCGGTACGAAGGCCATATAAAAAACGAGTATTCATTCATCAAGTGACCCCCCAGCTTTTCGACGTCCGAGTTAGTGCTTACCCGCTTTACATGTCGCTACTGTATGTCCGTACAGTATTGACTTGACGTATAGCGGTTACTGGGATAATGAATCAGGACTAAGACGGTGATCTAACCCAGGTGAATAGGTATGTATCAGCATACATCCGTTTTAAGAGAGTATTGAATTTTTTTGCTGGAAGGGTACGCGGTAAGCTGGATTGGGGATATTGATGGTGCGTGGTGCGTGCAGCTGGTAATACGAGTACGGAGGTATATGCGGCTTTTGGGTGCTGATTTGACTTTTGGTATGTATGGATGTATGGATGGGACGGAGTTAGGAAACTTGTTGATTCTTGCGTGAAATGTAGGGTTTTGATGGGCCTGCCGGCATGACAACGCCAAAGGATTCATTCTGGTGTAGTTGGTACTGTAAGTGCGGCTCGAGGATAGCTAGGCAAGGGGGGTGAATCCCAAGTTGTTATATAAAGAGGTATGTACTGCACTCGATGACTTCTTTGAGTCGCATAGAAACTTAAAGCACCTGTCTCCTTAGGTATCTACCATGGCTTCTTCTTTCCTCAAACCAGGACTTCGGGTTCTGACCTTGCTATTGCTATTGCTACACTTTCCATACCTAGCCCACGCAATTCCACTTCAAGACACCAACAACAACGCACTACGTCTTCTCCAACGCCAAAACCCCATCCCTCCAGACCTAGACCCCTTCTACTCAGCTCCCGCCAACCTCAATGCCTCGAGCCCAGGAGACATCCTCCGCTACCGCCCGGTCCCGTACCCGATCGCCGCATTTACCACCACGATCGCCAACCTAACAGCCGCCTTCCAGATCCAATACCGGACGACCGACAGCACCGGGGACCCCGAAGCAGCCGTAACAACACTGCTGATACCCCACAACGCGCACCCGGCAAAGCTGCTCTCGTACCAGATGGCCGAAGACTCCGCCTACCAGTCCTGCGCGCCGTCCTTCGCGCTGCAGACGTCGCCCGCGCAGAACGCTAGCATTTCCATTGAGCTGGCGTTCATCGAAGCCGCGCTGAACAAGGGCTGGTACGTCGTTGTTCCGGATTTCGAGGGCCCGAAATCGGCGTTTCTAGCAGGTGCACAAGCCGGGTACGCGACGCTGGATTCTGTGCGAGCGGTGCTGCGATCCGCGGCTTTTTCGAACATCTCGCACGCACCAAGAACTGCGTTGTGGGGGTACTCGGGTGGTACTTTTGCGAGTAATTGGGCGTTGGAGCTGCAGGCTACTTATGCGCCTGAGTTGAGGTTCGTGGGCGCTGCGACGGGAGGGACGGTAAACAACATTGCCGGCGCTTTCACCGCGATCAACAATGGAATACTCGCCGGGCTGATCCCGACCAGCTTTCTCGGTCTCGCTGCCGCATACCCTGACTTCTCTGCCGCGCTCGAGCAGGAACTGGTGCCGGAGACAGCGGCGACTTTCAAGACGGTGTTGACGCAGTGTTCCTCGGAGGATTCTAGCGAGTTCACTGGACAGGATATCCTCTCGTACTTCAAGACCGGCGCTGCGTTTTTGAACACAAGTATTGTGCAAACGACGCTCAACAAAGTCAATATCGGCAAACACGTCCCCGTAACACCGCTGTATATCTACAAAGCTATCAACGATGAGATTAGCCCTATTGCCGATACGGATGCGTTTGTGGATTATTACTGTGCGGGGGGAGCGGACGTGGAGTATAGGCGGGATTTGCTATCTGGACACATCACGCTTGCTATTACGGGGGCGGGGGAGGCGTTGGCGTGGTTGGATGATCGGATGGCGGGCGTGGCTGTTCGGTGTGGGTGCAACACGACGAATGTTGTGTCGACGTTGCTGGATCCGGTTGGTGTGCTTGCGTTGGGGGATATTGTTGTGGGGGTGTTGATTGGATATCTTGCTGGGGTAGTGCAGTCTTTGAAATAGATGGGACGGGTGTTATAGATGCATGAAGATTAATTTTTTGATTCTGATATTGTTGTGGACTTATTGGACCGGGTGCTTTGAAAAGGTTTAAGTATGCATATCGTGAGATCTTACTCGGACGTTCCAGCTGCTGAATTGCTGTAATGAACCGATGGAAGTGAGTGGTGATCGGGTTATGCTGGAAGACGCACTTAACAAACGACGAACATCTTTTAGGGCATTTTACAAACAAGAAGCCTTCTCTCGCCATTGTTCCATACATCATGCTACACCTGCCCTCGCTGGATAGGCTTCGCATTTGCAAGGGTTTGGCAGGGACGCGATTGGAACTGTAGAGAGCATTCTTGTACTCTGAAAAGGATGGCAGAAAACCAGACAATAATAGTGAAGGAGTATGCTGAGATAGATACTTGAGAAGAGGGATTGGTGGGATGAATTTTGTAGTATTAGGGAGTGTTGACGACTTTGGAGAAGATGACCTATTAGACTTGATTGAGATTCTAGGGAAAGGAGTTTGTTTGAAGATTCAGAAAAAACTGGAGAGTTCTTGATAAGTTTCGCACCGAATACTCGCGAGAACTTCCTAATTCATCATTAGTAAGATGCTGCTGGAAAATTACATGGCAGTGAAAAGGGGGTTTACCGTTTTTTCTTTTGGCCAAGACTAAAGGAAAGGAACGTCAAAAGTTTCGGAGATATTGCGACCTGAACAAAGATTTAATGCCCCGATTTGTTTCAAAACCCCAGGTCCAGGTTTGAATCGAGGTTTTCTCAGTTTCGCCTAAACTGCTGGTTACAAGCTCGAGTTCTACAAGTTTTAAAAAGGGGGGTCGAGAAACCTACCTGAGTTTCCCCGCTATCCCCGCTTCTCAGATCCCGAATGTGTTACAACTATTCACAACTTACGACAAGTAAAGCACATTACTCATAGATAATGAACCCAACCGTGGAAGGGTTTACCTTTTGTAAGCGTGTACATCATATGTTACACGTGGCTGTCACACGTCACACGTGCTACAACATACTCCAAGCGACTTCTGTATAATATACCCCGCCTACAGCATATCTTCATGTTTAACCATGTCGACATATTGGAAGTTCGAAGAGCGCATGATAGGCAGAGGTTTTTTGAACGGCGCCGAGTCTGGTAACACTGGAGAATTCAGTTGATCACATTGTGAGTGCCGTGTAACTGATTGACCTAAACACAAATTCAAGATCGGTTTTTTGGTGGTGTTTTAGTTTGTGTTACCTCTCTCTGAGCGTTTCTTGCATACATGAGCCGTCATGCATATCGCCTTCTTTTCCTTCCTGGACGTCCCTCGCATAGAGTATTGGTCATGGAGATGCTTTAATTTTCGTTCCGGGAAATCTAAGATGCAAGTTGCGTCAGATTGTCTTACCAAACCCCTCCCTTGTTTTCTTTTGCCTTCATTGACCACGGACTCTAAAGACTCCTCGTACACATTCATCCAAATTTAATGTGCTACTTCCGTAAGTAGGACAGATGATAATACTGGCCAAGGTAAGCTGAATTTCCAATATATAAGCAGCAGTTCCGCCTAGACTGTGAGCTGAATCAGAGCAACCAAAGTTCTTTCATATCCCAAACATCTCAAGTTTTCATTTAAATCTCGACATGTCTCCAAAATCGAAGAAGATAGTCTCCAACGTGGTAGTTGGGCCTGGAGCTGGCAAATGGTATGGAACGCTTCTTACCGATAACATTCGTTACGAAGATGGTAGTGCAGTGACTATCCAGAAATTCCTGGGCGTCAAGTTCAAGTCACCCACTATCTCAGAGAGCATTACTGTGAATGCACTACTTGACCCATGGCAGCAAACTTCAGCAGATATTTCTACCGAGAAAATTGACGACGAGTCAATCATCGTCACGGCGAAGGTTCAGGTAGAGAACAGCCATACCTTCAAGGCCTATGATACACTCACTTGGGGCATCAACGGTAACTTGATGAACAATCCTGAAGACTACACGAACTCGTTCGAGCTCTACGCCGATGAGTTGCCCAGCGGCACAGTTGATATCGAATGTGCAGCGGCTCCGCAACGGGAACTTGCCAACTCAGAGCAGGCCTTGAATCTCGTCCAGGACGATCCACCCACCGTGCTCTCGGTGTCGCCCGGCACATCCAAGTCCTTTGGAGTGACATCGGGCAAGTATACCGTCAAAGCCGACGAACTCACCGATTCAGCGGAAACTGTTGTTGCCGGTGCTGAAGCGTCGCCCGGCCAAGTGACAGTCACAACCGGCGGAACCACAGCCATCAAGGTAACTTATGGCGCTGTTCAAAAGTACTGTGCCATAGACGTGAGCATCGGCCAGCTCTCTTCGCCGATTGACAAAGAACTACTCCATGTCACAATAGTTGATCACGGCACTGGCAAGGCGTTGGCCGAATTCTTCAATACCAACAATAGCAAGACGAATTTACGCCGGTTGCCATCAACGGGTCAGGCGGAATTGAAGGCTCAGATCACCATGAACAACGTCAAGTATTCTGCTGCAAAAACTTTGGAGCTAGCGAACCATTTGATCGACGTCTCTATTGCTCAAAGCGATGTCAAGACTGAGAACGTCGATACATCTGGCTTCGTGGATCTACCAGTCAAGATCAACACGGATTTTGACAAGGCTGGCGCGACCATACTTGCGCGCCTCACTTCGATGGACGGGGACAAGATCTATACAGAGCGTGTCAATGCAAACTCGAATAGCACTAAGTTTGCCGTAAAGGTAGGCCCGGGCGAATACAAGGTCGAAGCCACAGGTTTTATTAAGGACTTCACCGTGTATGCTGTACAAGCTCCTGACACTTTAACTGTTGCCAAGGATGGCAGTACGAAACTGAATCTGGCGACCCGGCGTGGAGCAAACCTCAACGTGCACGGATTCCCGAACTTTCTGAGCTTCGGTGGCCTTAGCGATCTGGTAGATCTCGAAGGAAGTGATTTCGTGAACGCCCGCTCATCCTCGCTTTTCAAGTATGCTGGTGATGGCGCTGGAGATCAGGGAATGTACTTGTCCGACGACCCCGCCACTACCAAGACCGTCGAGCTCGCAGCTAAAGTGGAAAAGAAGCTCGGTGGTGACTATTCAGTCCTGCCGGTCATGATCTCGTACACTGTCAACCTGTCGCTGGGCGATACTCTCACTCATCTACAGAACAAGGAGGGACTTGCGCATAGTTTTGGGAATTTGATCTTGTCGTTGAAACTGGCGAAGGAGAAGGGCAAGGAATCTGTGCCCGCAGGTTATGTCGTCAATCCGGATTTTCTTGGCGAGTGTCAGAAGGGACCGGAAGGTAACGGGCTGGCGCCTGACTACAAGATGCCAGTGCGCGAGCCATTGGAAGAGGCGCTCAAGTACCGGAAGATTGACGCTGAGCTTCCCAGCAACATTACAGACACTCTCAAAGGCTATGTGTCTGCGGTCAACTGGCTCATGCGAACCGTTGCTGAAAAAGCGACATTCGGGTGGCAAGTCAACGTCTGGGGGGTCGGTAATTCGTCGTGGATTTACTCCAAGGAGTCAGACAAGGAGGGTCCAGCAGAGATGGCTAAGAAAACGGCTGATTATATCAAGAGTCTCGATACATATAATGGCGAATATCGGCCCGATTTCCTAGCCATCGACCGGTACGAAGCCGATGACTTCACCGAGCGAGCTTATGTCAACAGCTACTGCTACGGCCCGTACGAATGGGGTAGATTCTTCGACTTCTGTAGCGCCCTCAGCCTGGAACTGCAGGTGCCAGTGATGCCCTGGCAGATTCCAGCAAGCCGAATCCCTAATCGTACTGAGTCTGTTGTTAACCTCGAACTTGAGCATTGGGGTAGCGGTGGCACTTATCTTTTTGGCGACACTGCCATTAACAGCGACTATCGCAATATCCATCCGACGATTCTAGCAATTAAGCCCGCAGGACAGGTCCCCCATGGTAATGTCGAAGACATTTTTGCAGCTGCGGAGCCATTCAGTCTGAGTGAACCTGCCTACACGGACTTCGCAATGCGTGGTATCTTTACGGTGCTACTTGGGGGAGGGGCCACGACTGGTATCGTGTCGACAATTGGTAAAACGTCATCGTGGACGCAGGAGAAAGTGAGCAGGTACATGGAGGACCCGATATCGTTCAACTGAGCTTTTTGACTGTTGATATTGCCAGTATAGCCGGAAGCAATCGATGAAGGCTTAGCAATGTTCTGGTGGTTGGATTTAGCTGCTTACGTCAGCATACTGGGGTCATAAAACTCTTCACGATCGCTTGATCTTCACTCTAAAAACAATATAATCTATGCTCATCTCCTCTTATGCTAGCGCTAAGCCCATTCATCGTCATTTTTGTGACCATTGCTTTCCAACAAGCAAACAATTTTTTATAAGACACGTGATTTGGAAGCCAAAAGAGCGCAAAAGACAGGAGGACTTTGATAAAGATTTACGTTGGGTGGATATCTGATAGCAAGCCTTAGTGAACAATTAAAATCAGATAGTGTTCTTGGAATAGAGTGCAGATGCGGCGGTGAAGCAATACTAGGGCGCGCCAGTATCGGTTGAGAAGGTTGGAGTCGACTTGCTCTACACGAGGCTTTATCAAGCAGACCCAGTAGAGTTGCCGAACATTTGCTGGTAATATGAAAATGGCCCTGCTCAAGGTGATAATTATGATTATCTGTGTTCTGTTGATCTGAATTCGGTGACATAGCAAAACGAGTTGAGCTGGATGGATGATACCAAGCGATCCATGGAAGCTAGTGATGAAATTCTGAGACTTCACCTTTAATCGTAACAGGAAGTTGACATTTGCAAGCAGAGATAAAGAGGATATTTTGAATGGAATATACGGAAATTGACCAGGAAGAGCCGATCGAAGGCGAACTCACTTGAAGCTTTGGGGTTTGAATTTAGTCAGCCGTTTTGCTTGCTGCCACCCTGATGAAGTAGCATTTTGGTATTCCAATCAGTTTAGGGGTTCGAGAAATTGGCCCAAAGTAGAGTAAGCTGAATAACTAGGTAGGCTGTCTCCAAAAAAGAATGTGGAAGGCTTGCGGTTAATAGAAAAAGCAGCACTAATTTATAATGTGCTAGCTGGCGTGAGACATTAAAATTCAACTATAGTAAGTGCCGCTTTTATCTCTCTAGCATAAGGAGCATTAGGATTTGGTAGAGAAGGCCGTAAAACACTATAGGAGTTAATATGCTAGCATATGGCAGCATTCCTACGCATAAATAATATAAGCCCAGGGCTTCTAAACACTAGCGTTGAGCATCTGATTACCTAGTTAAGGAGGGGGCGTATATTAAGGGTGGGCTTCCATTTCAGGGGGGGACACTATCGCAATCTATAGCTTCTTATGCTCGGGCTCATGCTAGAGGCACTTATCATTATCATCATCAATTTTCAATGTCCCACTCCACGCAGTACATTATAAATCGATGCCGCCTGTTCAGTGTTCTGTCCAAAAGAAGGCAACAGACGATGGAACAAGCTGAGCAGATTGCGCAAGAGCCCCCACAGAAGAGACGACGCCTTAATATAGAAACAAATAGTTACACTATCACTTAAGATCACTCTTTTGAATCCTGCTAAAGCAGCAGGCTACTCCCCGAACCTAGATTGGAACTCCCTTCTCTTCTTCTTAGCTATTCACTTTTAGAAATGGAAGTGAATTGCTATTAGCGTTAAAGGAGTGAGTCATACTGCAAGAGGTCGTCATTATCTTCTATTGGTTTCGCTTCAGCCAGCCTTGCGTGGGCATAAAGGCTGTTCCTCTGTCCCGATCTTTGAACTTTCTCCACAACACAACCAAACACACAAAACCAAATACACAACCAAACACACAACAAAACCAGCGACCAGCGACCAGTAAGATACCCCCATTTCCTTTCTTTTCTCTCAATCTCAACAATGCCCTCGCGCCATGCATCATACTCATACTGGGATCATGGTTGTTCCTTTTTCAAAAAAGCAAATCGACGCGGTAGCTGATATTCAATTTTGCTAGACCTCTCACACCAACTTCATCATGTCAACCGCAACCGCACCTGCACGCTGGACCGACGGGGAAAAGGCAAGTCTTTAATATCGGAGAATTGAAACAGAGTGCTGACAGGAAATGCCTAGTATTCCTTCCTGCTGCAAGCATTGAAACAATTCGGGGGAGATCGTGCGCCGGATTATAAGAAGATCAATCTTACTGGTCGCACTGAGAAAGCTATGAGCCATCAGTGGGCTGCTATCAAAAAGGAGATGGCGGCAATTGGAGAAGATGGGAGCTTTGCGGAAGGCACTGGACCGAAGACCCCTACCAAGCGCGGCGCTGGCAAGAAGAGTAAGTTTCAATGCATCCACCCATTTGATAATCTATTTCTCATAACTTCTAGTTGATGGGGAGACGTCAGCTAAGAAGCCGAAGGTTTCGAAGAAGAAGGCCCCGGTAGCTGTCGTGGAGGAGGATGAGGAGCAGGCGGAGGATGAGCAGGCGGAGGATGAATCTTGAGCGCAGCCATGTCGTGAGTTGATCTTGACTACAATCCGTAATTGAGCTGACACGCTGGTGCTTGATAGATCCATTGAAATCTCTCGAGCTACGCTGGACTCGACAACTTCTGGGCTGCAGAGTAACGATGGGTTTCTTTAGGTGTTTGTTGAAGGCATGAGATGGCATACGGCTGGTTTGGTTTGGGAATTTCAGGGGCTGGCTATACTCTGGTGCTCCACTCCGTTGTGTATCTAGCGTTTTCGGCTACATGACGAATCAACTACTTCACCCTTCAGGTGGCTAGGGTATCGGCACCCTTTGAATTCCGTATCGAACCCTCAACCTCAGTCGACTTTTAATGTCCCACGCCGCCTAGGACATTATAAATTACCTAGGTAGGTAGTGCCGCTTTCCTTATCCGGAGGTAGTGTGTGGACCACCACACTACCTTATGAAGGGGGGCACGATTATCGCGAGAGTAGCCCGCTGGCGCTGTGTTCACATGATGAGGGGTAGATATTTTGAAGTGCGCCACAGTGGCGCACAGGCCTCTTTGCGACATCAAATGTTGCATGTCATGTCCTCCCTAACCAGAACATCTTCTCTTTCCTCCAACTTCCTTTCTTTTCCTTTCCCTTCCTACCATATTCATCACCTCTGCTTCTCTTTGTAAACTCAATATTATATCTTTATAATCTCAAAACTCGTACCAAGTCTTACTCCTACTACTACCGGAATCCTCGGGCGTTTCAGTAGCAGGTGAAGTCATCTCTGACTCGAAGCGTCGTAAGCAACCGTAAACGACTTTCTCTTTGTCTTTGTCTCCAACGACCTTACTCCGTATTCCTCGAGGAAATCATAATCGAACGAACAAGAAGCACAACAAGTATCAGCTGGAAAGCCTATTCAGAATATCCGCAAATGGGGAAGATTCCGGATCAACCTTGTGAGCTCGTATCACATCGCAAACGATTTACACTTTCTCCTCAAACATCCACATCGCCACATCTTCATCACTCCACTTCCACTTCCACTTCCACCTACGGAGTATAACCCAACTCAACTATAACACCAACACTCTCCTCTCTCCTGCCATCCTCCTAAAAGCACTCGCAACCAAGGCAAAGAATGGCACAATCCCAACCCCCAAAATACGACCCCCCTCCCCCCGCCTACGACACACCCTCACAACCACCAAGCGCGCACATCCCGCCACAAAACCCTTATCCACCCCAAAACAACACCTACCCACCACAACAGCCCCAACAAGCAGGCTACTACGCCCCAGGTCCACAAATGGGCTACAACACACAACAAGGAGGCTACGGACCACAGCAAGGATATGGACCACAGCAAGGCTACGGACCACAAGGAGGGGGCTATTATTATGGACCGCAACCGCAGGGACAGTATGTTGATCAGAGGAGGGATGGGGGTGCGGGGGAGGGGTTTATGGGGGCGTTGTTGGCGAGTTTGGCGTGTTGTTGTTGTTTGGATGCTTGTTTGTTGTTTTGAATGAGTGATTGGGGTGGATAGGTGTATGAAGAGGGGACGGTAGGTGAAGGTGAAGGCTGGTCCTGTCATTATATAATGTGGGAGGATGGTTTGAGATATGTATATGAGAGATGGAATCGGGATTACAGGACGAATTCATTGTAAACAGGAGGAGATGATGTGAAATTGTTAGGATTGGATAGCAGTGGATATGATTATAATATGTATATTTTAACTTCCTCGCAATGCCATTTTAATCCATACTACGAGTAACACTTCTTACATCCCCACTATACAAATAACATTCCAGAGCATTCATTCATTCATTCATTCGTAATTTCGTTTCATTTCAAGCTTAGTAACAGTATTGATCATACACTTTCAATCCTCTGCACTACAATCGCAGTAGCAGCCCCACCCCCATTACAGATAGCAGCAACACCATACTCGCCCACTTTCAACTGATGCAACAACGTAGTCAAGATCCTCGATCCCGAACTTCCCAATGCGTGGCCAAGAGATATGGCACCGCCGAGAGGGTTTATTCTTGCGCCTTTTAGACCAAGGAGCTGGGGTTTTTCGTTAGCAGGATTTCAGGAGAGGGGCAGGAGAAGGATAAGGGGCTTGCTTACCTGTTCATTGGCCGCAATGACTGCAGCGAAAGCTTCGTTGAATTCCCAAATCGCAACATCTTCCTTTTTGATCCCCGCTCTCTCTAATGCCAGAGGCACTGCCTTTGAGGGTGCGATTGGGAAATCAACTGGATCTATCGCTGCATCTGCCGAACCACAAATCCGGGCAAGGACTCTAGATCCACTTCCGTATTCCTGGGCAATAGCCTTGTTGCCCAGAACCAGAGCACTAGCACCATCATTTAACGTCGACGAGTTAGCAGCTGTAACTGTCCCCGTACCATCTTTCACAAACGCCGGTTTAAGCGTAGCAAGCTTTTCAAGCTTGATATCCAAATACCCCTCGTCCGTATCCACCACCGTCTCCCCCTTGCGTCCCTTCACCGTAACCGGCGCAACCTCCTCCGCAAACGCACCATTTTCCCACGCCTTCTGTGCTCGCGAATACGACAACTTGGTATACTCATCCTGCATCTCGCGCGTAATGCCATGCTTCTTTGCCGTCGTCTCCGCGCATACACCCATGTGAAACTGCTCATACACATCCGTAAGCCCATCCTTCAGCAACCCATCCTCCATAGTCACATTTCCCAACGCCGGCTGGCTAGAACTTCTCGGCACGTACAAAGGCGCCCGTGACATGTTTTCCATACCGCCGGCTATCTGGGCTTCCGCGAGACCGAGCTGGATGTTTTGCGCAGCTAGCACGACGGCTTTGAGGCCCGAGGCGCAGACTTTGTTGATCGTCGTTGCTTCGATGGTGTTAGGGAGCCCGGCGAAGATCAAGGCTTGACGCGCGGGCGCTTGGCCTACGGAAGCTTGGAGTACGTTGCCCATGTATACGTCTGTTATTTTGGAGACGGGGACTTTGGATTTCTCGAGCGCGGACTTAATAGCCACGGCACCGAGTCGGGGGGCCGGGACGGAGAGGAAGGCGCCATTGAACTTGAGGATTGGAATTGGAATTAGTTGTGTAGGGTTGAGAAGGGGGGAGGTGAGTACCTACTTTTGCTGTGGGTGTTCGGGCTGCGCTCAGGATGTATGCATCTTGGATTTCTTTTCTGGCCGAGGTAGTGGCGCTGAAATGCCGTTGGACTTGTGTAAGACGTTGTTTTGATACTGCAGAGGAGTTCCGGGCAGACGACATGGCAAATCGTACAGACATGACTTGCTGAAGGAACAAAATGTGGCTGAAAAGAAAAGGAAAGTTGGGTGTTTCTTTTTGTTTGGAAAGAGAAGAGTGAAGTGAGTTAGATAGTGAAGAGAACGGAAGCGGGCCGGCCAGGTGCTTTCCGTTTTTAGCCGCACCTCGGCTTGCGGGGAAGGTCGCACCAATATCGGAGGAATTTCAAGTGTGGAGTACCGATAAGGCTATTAAAGATGGAGATTCGGGACGTTTACAAAGTTCATGTTCAGTTGGAATAAGTCTTTGGATTAGCAATGGATACAGAGAGTGTATTTTGATGCAAATCTACATGCAGGTACCCATCAATAAATCACCTACTATATCAACCCTGCACTGCTTGATTGCTCCGAGTAGGAAACTGTTCCCTTTAGTGAGTGAGTCCTGTGAGTGGTCAAATGCCGCATTCCTACAAGTATTCACAATAGAGCAACTACACGAATATACTATAGAAGTTACGGCTAGAAGCTACTCGGTTCTTCCTACTGACTGAATACATGATGACTATTGCTAGGCAAAGTGGAAGGAGGAGAGGCGTACTGAAATGCAACAGGGAAACAGCACTTTATGACCCATGACTAGCTTTTTTTTTAATGGTAGACATTCAGCATCTTTGGAGTGTCCTATTACGGAGTAGTATACTCCGTAGTTTGATGAGTAAATTTTCCAGATTAGATATGATTGAATACCTACTTATTGAAGCAGCAGTAGGGTAATGCTGCGCTTGAGAAGGATATAAATATGGAAAGTAGAAAGTTTACCACACCACGAAGAGATCATAGGTCAAATAAACCCCATAGAGAAAGAAACCCATATATCTATAGATGTAAAACCTATAAAAATCAATTAATATCCTTTCCACATTGCGGGGCAAAGCAATCAGCACGTGATAACTCTCTATCAGCGATACTATTGATGGAACTTTGCTGCTGGGCTACTCCGTAGCTCTCGTTGATTCAAAACTTCCAAGCGGTCTGGACTCTCCAAATTATTCATTGTTGGATCCTTGACTTCAATATTGCCTCTCTCGGTAATTCAATCACACGCAAACGCGGGCCCTTGCATTTGCTGTACCACTCATCCCACCTTAGTAAGTGAGTGACAAGTCCCTTCGCCGCGCTATCGGGAACTCACATAAACCCTCCGTTGAACAACCTCACCCCACCTCAAGCACTCAACCATCGACTCGACCCCATCGTGTAACTCCGAAGTTATTTAGCAGATTCTCAAGACACTCATCCCAACAGAAATCTACAACTATGTCTACAGCTGCCCGTCGCCGCCTCATGCGAGACTTCAAGGTTGGTGGCCAAAGGAGCTGAGCGTACCATGATACTTCAGTACTGACAAGACCAAGCGCATGCAAACGGATCCTCCAGCTGGGGTTTCCGCATCTCCTGTAGCAGATAATGTCATGACCTGGTAAGAAACCCTAAGATGGACGAGAAATATTTACATGCTTACCCCACCTTCATCAGGAACGCAGTTATCATCGGCCCCGCAGATACACCCTTCGAAGACGGCACATTCAGACTCGTTATGCATTTCGAAGAACAATATCCAAATAAACCTCCCGCGGTCAAGTTCATCAGCAACATGTTCCACCCGAACGTATACGCCACTGGAGAGCTTTGCTTGGATATCCTGCAGAATCGGTGGAGTCCGACATACGATGTGGCGGCTGTACTGACGAGTATTCAGAGGTATGGACCATCCGGAGTAGAAAGGAAGGATATATACTGATGCACCGGCAGTCTCCTGAACGATCCAAATACCAGTTCGCCCGCCAATGTCGAAGCATCCAACCTTTACAAAGACAACAGACGGGAGTACACAAAACGAGTGCGGGAATCGGTGGAGAAGTCCTGGGAAGATTAAGGATCCTCTGGCAATGAGACATGGTTATGCATCATAAGAATTTGAAAATGATAGCGGGGTTCTGGAGTCTTAGGCGCTCTTGCTTTTCTTTGTCCCTTCCAGTTGCGTGACGATGGAAAAGGAGTTCTGGGAACATACAGCATTTAGCGTTATTGAATTCAAGCAAGTACATTCATGCTATACATTTCCCATATATTACAGTCACGTCCACCTTGAAATGTTGGATCAAAATAAAGATAATCTCTCGGTGCAGGCATCCGCTCGCTGGTGGTGTAACGTGATTTGCATTATTCCGCCCCAATTGCCGTAATTTGACGCGCCAAAACCCAGGTAGTCACTACGCGAAGACAACAACCCCTTATCGGACAGGAGCGTCACGCAAAACTCTCTCCCAACGACAAAGCTCTCGATTGAACAAAAGCCCCTATGATCGATCCCAGATAGTAACACCTCCACCTCGCGATCATGTCAAACTCTATCAAGGTGGTGGCGCGGTTCAGGCCGCAGAACTCCATCGAGGTTCAGCAAGGAGGGTTACCTATCGTTGCATTTGAATCCGAAGACACATGCGCTCTCGATGTAGGAAGCCGGACCACACGGGGAGGTATGTTTGCTGACAATAACCACAGTCCAAGGAGGCCTCTGGCTCCTTTACCTTCGACCGCGTGTTTGATATGAACTCGCGGCAGAAAGATGTCTTCGATTTCTCTATCAAACCTACAGTAGACGATATCCTCAACGGTTACAATGGCACGGTCTTTGCATATGGGCAAACGGGTGCGGGAAAGTCGTATACGATGATGGGGACGGATATTGACAATGATGAGGGCCGAGGGGTGATTCCCAGGATCGTGGAGCAGATATTCGCCAGCATTCTTGCAAGTCCGGGCACCATCGAATACACGGTCCGGGTCAGTTATATGGAGATTTATATGGAAAGGATTCGCGATTTGCTAGCACCGCATAATGACAATCTGCCGGTACACGAGGAGAAGAATAGGGGTGTTTATGTTAAGGGCCTGCTGGAGATTTACGTTTCGAGCGTTCAGGAGGTCTACGAGGTTATGCGGAGGGGTGGTACTTCCAGAGCTGTTGCTTCTACGAATATGAACCAGGAATCCTCGCGGTCACATTCCATATTCGTCATCACCATAACGCAAAAGAACGTCGAGACGGGGTCAGCGAAGAGTGGACAGCTCTTCTTGGTAGATTTGGCTGGTAGTGAGAAGATTGGCAAGACTGGTGCTAGCGGACAGACTCTCGAGGAGGCCAAGAAAATCAATAAGAGTTTGAGCGCTCTGGGTATGGTCATCAACAACTTGACGGACGGGAAATCACAACATATTCCCTATCGAGACTCGAAACTTACTCGTATTTTACAAGAATCGCTGGGAGGAAACAGTCGGACAACACTTATTATCAACTGTTCGCCGAGTAGTTATAACGATGCGGAAACTCTCGGTACCTTGAGGTTCGGCATGAGAGCGAAGGCGATTAAGAATAAAGCAAAGGTCAATGCGGAGATCAGTCCTGCGGAACTCAAGGCGATGCTCAAGAAGGCCCAATCACAAATTACAACGTTTGAAACGTATGTGTCGACACTGGATGCCGAGGTTCAACAATGGCGATCTGGAGAGTCGGTGCCTAAGGAAAAATGGGCTCCTCCTATAACTGGAGTGGCTGCTGCGAAGAAGGAGAATGCACAAGCACCAAGGCCCTCGACACCATCGAGACTAACTACAGATAGCCGGGCAGATACCCCCATTTCATCAGAACGAGCCGCTACCCCATCATTACCTCTAGACAAGGACGAGCGAGAAGAGTTCTTACGAAGAGAAAATGAACTTCAAGACCAAATTGCTGAAAAGGAGTCACAGATTGCCGCTGTAGAGAAGAACTTACGGGAAACGAAAGAAGAACTTGCCTACCTGAAGGAGCATGACGGCAAGGCAAATAAAGAGAACGAGAAGCTCACGAGCGAGGTTAACGAGTTCAAGATGCAACTCGAGCGATTAACATTTGAAAGCAAGGAGGCTTTGATCACCATGGACAGCCTTAAGGAGGCTAATGCCGAACTCACTGCTGAATTGGATGAGGTTAAGCAACAATTACTGGACGTCAAAATGAGCGCAAAGGAGACCAGTGCCGTTCTGGATGAAAAGGAAAAGAAGAAAGCCGAAAAGATGGCAAAGATGATGGCTGGGTTTGACTTGGGCGGTGACGTCTTCAGTGATAACGAGCGATCTATCAAGAAGGTCATTGACCATGTTGATGCTCTTCACGAGCAAAGTTCTGCCGGTGAGGCTATCCCACCAGATGAGTTCCAAGATATCCGTGCAAAGTTGGTCGAGACGCAAGGCATCGTCCGACAAGCAGAGTTATCACTTTACGGCACATCGTCCAACGACACGAATTCCAAGCGGAGAGAAGAGCTCGAGGCACGTCTCGAGGCCGTCGAGCGTGATTACGAAGATCTGCTTGAACGAAATCTCAGTGAAGCCGATGTCGCGGAAGTCAAGGATCGCCTCGCAGCAGCCTACTCCAACAAGCAAGACGTCAAATCCGAGCTTGTCGAAGATCTCAAAGCGGAACTCAACCAAAAGTCCGCCGAGATCCAGAAATTCAAGACCGTAAACGACGATCTCCAACGACGCGTCAAGAGCGGCAGCGTCTCCAACGGCTCACCGAATGGCAAGACAGTACAGCAGCAAATCGCTGAGTTCGACGTCATGAAGAAATCTCTCATGCGTGATCTCCAGAACCGCTGCGAGCGTGTTGTCGAGCTAGAAATCTCGCTGGATGAGACGAGAGAACAGTACAACAATGTTCTCAAATCCTCAAACAACCGCGCGCAACAGAAGAAAATGGCGTTCCTGGAACGCAATCTCGAACAGCTCACTCACGTTCAGCGACAACTTGTTGAGCAGAATGGCAGTTTGAAGAAAGAAGTTGCTATCGCGGAGCGGAAGCTTATTGCGCGGAATGAGCGGATTCAGAGTCTAGAGAGTCTATTGCAGGATAGTCAAGAGAAGCTTACAGCTGCTAATCACCGGTATGTCCCCACTCGATCTCCTACCTCACGTTTATCGGCATACATTCTAACGCACAATAATAGTTTCGAAGCGCAACTCACAGCCGTAAAAGAACGCCTCGAAGCCGCAAAGACAGGCAGCACCCGCGGTCTCGGCTCCCCCACAGGCTTCTCCTTCGGCGGCGGGGGCTCCCGCATCGCGAAACCCCTAAGAGGTGGCGGCGAAAGTGCAAATCTGGCAGTATCAGCGTTACAGAATGAGGTTGGGCAGGGGAGCAATAAGAGGAGCTCGTGGTTCTTCTCGGGGAATAAATAAATAAACGAAGGAGCGAGCGAGCGAAGGATTTAGACGTGTGGGGAGGAAGCAAGGGAGGGATAGAATAGATGAGATGAGTTATGTATACCCATGTCTTTTTCTTTTTCTTTGTTTGGATTGGATCAATTCATACGCAGCGACCTTTCACTCTCCCTATGAGTTGAGTGGAGTGGGGCGTGATGTGGGGACTCTTTAGCATGGATATTGCATAGGGGAGTCATTAAACACGTTTTGGGAAGTGCATAGGCGTTAGTTATATTGAGAAGTAATTGATGCTACTCTCTTCTTGCCTTTACTTCACATGTATATAGGCAAGTTGTAATAGCAACTCCGATTAAATAACGCCAAGTGGCATCTGCACGCATTGCATTTCAGCTCGCAGCCTAGTCTCGTCTCTTCAACTTCCTTGTATCCCACATGAATCCAATGGGAGCCTCGGACTCAGAAGCGACGGTCTTTTCATTGCCACTTAAAGCAACATGAAAGGAGAGGCTCTGTCCCAGGCTGTTCAAAAGTCGGCTTACTTCTATCGCGGCATATTTGCTTGACGTACCTCACTTCTATGAGGCTGTGGCAATCCCTCCCGACAATTACCAGCAGCTTCTGGAACGCGGTTCTCCAAGCGATCTAAACGGGTTCCTTTGAAGTGCTCTGTTGTCACCTCAATCGCATATTCAAATTATCAGCGACAATCAGCGCGATCACCCTGTCAGTTACTGATTAGCACATGTCTCAAGTGCGGGGCTCCAGTACCATCACTCACGTATGTGGTGCGAGCCTCATGAAATAAGTCCCAAAGCCCCTATAGAACCTCAACAACCCTTCATCCTTGGCAACCTTGACAAAGCAATCCAGCATCCCCTTATATCTCACTGCCCCATCCGCACTTTTCCGCTGTGATTGCAACCTTGACTTCATAAAGTCAAATGGCAAGCTAAAGAAAGCAGCAAAGAACCCCGCTATGCACGACGCCGCCACCGTCTTCGTCTACTCCGAAAGCGCCGTCCGTTCCGTCAGCTGGTGTTTCGACTCTAAGAAAAACGCCAACTGTCCAAAGTTCACCGCCATAGCCCGGATAACCGTGGGATACGCGCCACTCCAGAGCCCCCTCACGCCCTCATTGCGGGTGATGGATGACAAGGCGTGAAACACCGAGCGGTAATTCGCCCTCTGGCTCGCCGGAAGCAGACCATCGGACTGCATGCGGATGAGCGCGACCTCGGCCGGGTTCCCCACCGTAGCGCCCAAGGCGCC